>JBBPDC010032804.1:0-12203 GCA_037974485.1 Hemigrammopetersius urotaenia | reverse complement strand
TGCTGAAGGCAGGATTCGAACCCATGACCTCTTGGTCTGGAGGCAAGTATCCTACCCACTGAGCTACCTCCACCCATGTGGTGACAGTTCGCTACCCCCCCGGACTGTCACCACATGGCCCGTGGACACCCCCCAACAGCAGGACTGCTTCCAGAGAACCGACTGGGAGGTTTTCAGTCACCAGGACCTGGAGAACCACACTACAAAAGTCCTGGATTACATGAAGTTCTGCAGAGACAACATCACCAGGGACAGACACATTAGGATTTATCCCAGCAGGAGGCCCTAGATGACGAGGGAGGTGCAGAACCTACTGAAAGCCAGGAATACTGCTCTCAGGTCTGGGGATGGGGCACTTTACAGTGCAGTCAGAGCCTAAAGAGAGGCATCTGAGAGGTCAAGGCAGCATACAGAAGGAGGATAAAGGACCACCTGAGGATCAACAACACCAGGCAGATGTGGCAGCTACAAAGCCAGCACCTCCTCGGCCACTGTGGGTAACGCTTCTCTGGCAAAGGAGATTTTCTTTGCCCACTTCAAGGCGACACCAGCAGCAGCTCCACCGCAGCCGCCCGTCCACAAAAGCCATGCTCTCATGGTGGAGGAGTGTGAGGTAAGGTGAGGCAGGTGCTGAGGAAGGTGAACACGAGGAAGGCTGCTGAACCGACAGTGTGGCTGGACGGGTGCTGAAAGACTGTAGATCTTCACTTGGATTTTCAATCAGTCCCTCTCCCAGGCTGCTGCCCCATCCTGCCTCAAGTCCTCCATCATTGTTCCACTGCCAAAACAATCCAGCACGAACAGTCTGAATGACTACCGCCCAGTGGCACTCACACATTTCATTGTGAAGTGCTTGGAGAAACTGGTGTGGAGTCAAATTGTTGCCTGCCTGCCAGCAGACCTGGACCCATTTCAATTTGCCAACAAAGCAAAGATAGGGGTGAGGATGGCCACAGCCCTTCACGCAGCAGGGGAGCTACGCTAGAATGCTCTTCTTGAACTTCAGCTTGGTGTTTAACACCATCCTCCCACAATGACTGTTGTCCAAGCTGGCAGATCTGGGACTTCAAACACTCGCCTTCTGCTGGATACTGGACTTTCTGTCAGGTCGCTCCCAGGGGGTCAGGCTGGGTCCCCACACCTCTACTGTGCTCAGCCTCAGCAGTGTGTGCTCAGCCTCCTCCTCTATACCCTTCACACCTGACTGTGTCCCCTCTCATCTCAGCAACAAGATCATTAAATTCGCAGATGATGCAACGCTGGTCGGGCTCATCTTGGGCAAGGAGGGTGAGCTGGCATACGGGGATGAGGTCGAACGGCTGTCAGAGTCAACAACCTGCTCCTTAACACCACAGCAAAGGAGCTTGACTTCAGGAAAAATAAAACATCCAGCCACTCATCACTGGCAGTGCCTGTGTGGAGAGGGTCCCGGAGTTCAGGTTCCTGGGCATTGAGCTGGAGGATGAACTGACCTGGAGCGCTAACTCCAAGGAACTGCTGAAGAAGGTACAGCAGAGACTCCTCAGAAAAATACAGCTCCACCGAAAATCTGCTCCTCGCCTTTAACCACTGTTCCATAGAGAGTGTGCTGTGTTGTACGGCAGCTGCACTTTCTCAGAAAGGAAAGCGCTCCTCAGGGTCATCAGAAAAAACAAATGGCTGCCCCCTCCCCACCCTGAAACAAATTTACACTTCCCGCTGCCGCAAAAAAACAATAGACATTTCACAGGACTCATCACACCCCAGTCATTGCTTCTTCCAGCTTTTGCCATAAGAAAGACACAGAGCAATGAAAACCAGGACAAACCATCTAAAAAGCAATCATGACCCTGAACTCAAAATAGAACTGTTCACCAACTCCTCACAATGTGCAACAGACTGTAACCATCCAATGCCATATGTAATTTGTATTTTTGTATTTATAAGTGCAGTTTGTATATATTTCTACTATTACTATTCATTTTGCTAGTTAATTTGACGTATTTTATTCCTTGACTGCAGCTTAAATTTCATTGTTCCTTGAAAAAGTGACAAAGATTTATCTCATCTTAATGTCTGAAGTACTTTAAACTGTTATTGCCCTTATTCGGACATGTAACCCGAGACACATTGAACGTTTCCATGTATTTGACTTCCAGATTCTGAGACTTGATAACAGTAGAGATAGCGTGAAATCACCTTTTACTACTAAGCTTTAAAATAGGATGTTGATAATATGCCATTGTACTGAAACTACTCAAGTCCATTTATTGTAGATCAAAGCTTTCAAATACCAAATAGAGAACCAAATATCAACGTAGTGAACGAGTTCTCGAGTGAGTGGTCAGTGCTGCTGCTAGTACAAACCAAAGTGATCGACTTTCACCACATAGACAGGAAATTATACCAAAATAATGCGAAAAAGAAACGTATCCATTTGAACTAGACACCTCTGGATTCAAATTGGCATAATGGGTTTAATATTGAATAAACTCCCATCAGTCATCTTCATTAACTCTTCATGCAATGGTTGAATCAACGAATTCTGCTTTTAGAGTCACTGTTAACCTTCTGAAAAGCTTAGCATGTGTGTCTAAACCCGGCAGCTTGTCCCTGAATGGCATTCCCAGCTGCACTCATAACATATTCGAGAAAAACGATCTTGTGCAAAGGGGCGCCCTCGTGACTTCACACAGGTCTAATGACTCGGAGTGCTAATGTGAAACAGCGAGGTGCTTCAGCTCACTCCTCCCAACATTAATGCGGCTTTACGCCGAATCATATCTGACCTGGAGGAGACACCTGACATTTGGAGCACTACGATTTCCCAGCTTTCCCAAATGACATGTTAAGTGACATTAAAATAAAACGGAGGATATGTACTTTGTGATAACATTTTCCAAGGAATACACGTACAATTAAGCAATATCATTTTTAAAAGTGCCCCATCCTCATATCGTCAAATATCAAATCTTCGTAGTAGAAAATAGTCATTACCAATAGGAATAATGTACAATGCATGACATCATCTTAAACTATCATCTAGTGACCACTACTAATAAAATAATGCATTATAATCTTCTTTAAACTGGCCTGTAAACTGTATGTTGGATGTGAACAGGTACAAATGTAAATAACAATTGTGTGTGTTTGTGTGTATATATATATGTAGTCTTTTACATAGTCTTTAAAAAATAATGACTAAAATAACATACTGTTAAAAAATTTGTTAAAATGCCATATTTACGTTAGTTAAAATACCATATTTGTTAAAATACCATATTTACGTTAGTTAAAATACCATATTTGTTAAAATACCATATTTACATTAGTTAAAATACCATATTTGTTAGTTAAAATACCATATTTGTTAGTTAAAATACCATATTTACGTTTGTTAAAATACCATATTTATGCTTGTTTCTGTTAGAGATTGTGTTGTCTTTTTAACTTGAGAAATCAAGCAAACATGTCACTTTGCGTACGACCAAATATTGTATTATATTCTGTTCAAATTTCGGAATGTTCTGACACATAACAGTTCATTCCATAGTTATAGGATCTATAACTGAACAAATAATTTTTTTTCTTTGTTCACTGCCGCGTGTTTACTGTTCCAGCAGAGCCGTTTGGGAAGTCAGGTCCCGTCGTTAAAGGTGTGACAGTGATTTGTGTAGAGTTTTCTTTTTCTGCATAATTCACGTGGCAAAGGTAGACTTGGTCTACTGAACGTAGCGGATTATAGGGACATTGAACAGTATTTCCTTTCTCTCGGGCCGAACATATCCAGAGACTCGCACATGTGTGCTTGGGTCAGGGTGCTTGTCAGCAATCTGTCTGATGTTTCTTGAACTTTTACCATAAGTCATTCAAGCAGACGATGTGTTGAGACATTGAATTACCCAGTGCGTCTCACCTGTCCCCACTTTGAGAACTTTTCTGTGTTCTATTGAACATATTGACACAACCATGTTGTCGTATGTGTTTCGTGCCGTTGGGCATCCAAAGATGTAGCTACTTTTGTCGGTCTTCATTTTTTCAAAAATGAATGATTAGGTCTTTTTATATAAAATTAAACTTTAAATACTGGGATACTGTTTTCGTAACTGGTTTTCAGGACTATACTGTCCTTTAACGTCAACCTTTTTTTTTGTAGGAATCTCAACACCATATTTACAAAACTAAGCGATAAAGAAATGCAGCCCAGAAACCACTGGGCTGGATGTAGTTCAGGACACAGTATGACTTTCTGTGAGCTATAAAAAACCCAAAACCAACCAGGTCTAGTACTGACAGAGGAGGGCTGATCTTGGATCAGGTTCTTCTGTATTTGTAAATATCATTGTTAGAAAAACTGATTCTAGACCGTTCTAAACCACATCCACAGGTCTGCACCACCTCATTACAGAACTGGGTGCGATTTAAGAAGGTCTTTCCTCAGACTGTTGCTTTAAACGTAGAAGATATTTTCCTTTCTGCTTCATCTCTGGTTATTTTTTTTAAGACAGCAGTAAACAAAAGGTTAAACCTCTAAAGAAAAGTGACTGTCCACATTGTGAAAATGTGAAATAATCGCAATAATCGTGAAACCATGATTATTTCCCAGACGATAATCGATAATCGTGTCCCAGACAATAATCGTGTCGTCCCTGAACTCAAGTTTTTAATTCACAATGAAACCAAACCGCTTCATTTAAAATGGCCTTAGTTTTGTTCTTAATTTGCAGGAAATTAAAGAAAATTAATTTTAATGGGTCAAACTACTGAACTAATGGGTAAAACTATAGAATTTTCTTCTTAATTTTTCAAATTTGCCCCTTCAATAATAGAACCTCCTGAATTAACACTTAAATTTAAGGGGTTTCACACTCATGCCTTAAATCTGTTTTTAAGGTAAAATTAAGGGGTCAGGTTCACAAATCAATGGCCGCTTAATTCAATTGAAGGGGTATTTTCGAGGGCTAGGCAGATTTTAAGTACCTTGAGTTTCATAGTGATTGCTTGTATTAACAATCACACAAATGACACACAAAATAAAATGTCACTGTTTTTCACTGCACCAACGTCTAGGGCTGGAGGCCCAGCTTTAGTCCCGCCGTCACGCTGCCAGCAGCGGGTTTAGCAGTATTATTTAAGGGAAGCCGCCATTGTTATTCTAGCTGAAGTGATGCAGACCCTGTTTATGGACGATGATGACCGAGTGCCAGCATGTCACTTCCCACAGATTAACAGTTTTCTAAATGAGCCTTTTCCAAGAGGAAAACGCATCTGTGTGACGTCTGTGCTGTCTTCTCCCTGCCGGTAATGAAGGGCGTCCATCTCTTTGCCACAGCGACCACCATAAAATGAGAGTAATCTGCTGCTGCTGTGTTTGAGGGCCCAGCTCTGAAGAATCCAGCTGCTAAATTAATCCAGCACCTAGCGGAGTGACTTACGGCATTCCTCACGCCTGCCGTGTCCCGGGACTGGGGGCGGGAGGGCGAGAGGGGCCGAGGGGAGGGGGAGGAGAGTGGGCTCGACCCCCCTCTGTCTAGTTTACAGCTCCCAATTGGTGGGTTGGCTTTCGACTCCTGCTTCCTGTCGTATCCTCTTAGTTCGTGTCCAACTCTCATGCCATCTCCTTTGAAGAGCCTCTCCAGTGCCTTTTATCATTTGTTGAACTTTCTGTTTTCCGCAGTTTAGGTGGGGACGGGCTGGAGAAGGTGGAAGGGCACTCACTGCCGTTGCTGCCGTTGGCCAGACTCAACAGGCAGCTGGGGCAGACTTTAGCCGTCGGCTTCCCCCCCTCCCACCCTAAGGATCGGCCTGTCACGGAAGACAGAGAGCCAGTGGGATTCTGTTTCGCCCGGTCGTTTTATAGGGAAACCTACCAAGCAGCTCCTTTCGGGTCGGCCTGTGTTTTGTCGGGAGTTTCCTTCTTTACAGGTGGAAAAAAAGCGACAGCATGAAACAGGCCTGGGACAAGAGCGGTTTTGAGAACGGCCAGAAGCAGCCAGGAACAGGCCATGTGGATTCTGGAGCTGCAGCTTCTCTAGACCACCTCCAGAGGTAAGAGAAGACCGTCCTCTCAGTGGATGGACTTTAATTAAACTGCTCATTCCGGGAGGTTTTTATTCATACACACATCTTCACAGCTCTGAGGGGCAAAAAGAATTGATACTGCTGTTTCAGAAAGCTTGCACCTTTGTACCCTCAGCCCCGGATGTGTGTCGTATCCGGGGTCAACACGAAAAAGTTAAAAGATGGATGGATCCTGTGAGATCGGCGGCAAAAAATCAATTTCACCGTTTCACCAGATCCGCTCCCAGCAGGGCCAAGTTCACCGCTAACACACACTCATCTTCATTACTGTGTAATGGTTTTTATACTGGCTGAATCACAGGTTGTTGTTTTTAAAGGTTTTTAAATGCAAGTTCCTTTTTTAAACCAACAGATATTAATATTAATATATATATTTTTTTAACTATTTTATGGTGGACATGATGAACCATTAGTGAGAAAAAGCCAGTCATCACACTAAGAACACTGATATTTAACTGATACTAAATTAGAGCTTTAATAGTAGAACAAAGTAAGAAAACATGACAACAAACCAAAAATTACCATCAGAAAACACTGAACACCTTAAGTACTCATTTCATTTATGAGAAGAAAATAGCATTTACTATTTAAGTTATATTTTAAAACTACATTAAAAGTACATTATATCAGATTTATATGATACTGACAAATAATCGAGATTGTTTATTAGATTACAACAGTTTATTGGATTAAAAAATTCTTATATTTAGAACTGTTGTGTAAATAGTATTTACATGACAGTATATCAAAAATATGTTTATAGACATGTCGTCGTATGTGTTTAGTGCCGTTGGGCATCCAAAGATGTAGCTACTTTAGTTTTGTTGGTTTTCATTTTTTCAAAAATTTAATGATTAGGGTTTTCTATATAAAATTAATCTTTAAATATTCTGATACTTTTTTCGTAACTGGTTTTCAGGACTATACTGTCCTTTAAAAAAATTTTTTATATGTTTAATCACTGATTACAGAACTTAACATTGTATGCAAAAGTTTGGGCAATTTTTAGCTAAAATCATTATACGTCCTGTCCAGAGAACTCACATGGCACCATATCATTTAAAATATTGGAAATAATATATTACATAAAAGTTGGTCTATTTTTCCAACACGTTATGCTCTGCAAATAAGTAGAACTTGCAGAAATACCGAAGGTATTTTCACTTTTCCGTACTTTAGTGCACGACTTAATGCACGACTGCTTTGTAAGTGCTTTGCAAAATCAGGGGTTAAAAAGTTGGACCTAAATTAGAGCAGCATTTCGACAGCAGTGGGCGATCGGTTAATAGATCTAAAAACTGGATAGTTGGCGCGGGCTGTGTTTTTGGTTGGTCCTGCACAGCAGTACAGTTTTAGATTACGGACGGACAAAGCTGACAGAATTCCTTCCAAATGCAGGATACGAGAATGTCTGAAAAATTCCTTTCGCCCCCGTTCGCATCTGCTGCACGTTAAATCTATTATGAGCCGACCAGCTGGGAGGTGCAGCGCAACAGACAACCGAACCCGGGTCCCAGGAGGCCGGGCTGCTCATTGTGTTCTGATATTTGATAATATTTACATTCGCTATGAAACACGATGTGCTTAAAATGTGCTTAATTTACCCCTGATAATACACCAAACCCTTCATTTGAATTAAGTGGCCGTTCATTTGGGAACTGATGCCTTCATTTTACCTTAAAAAGTAGATTTAAGTGTGAAACCTCTAAATCTTAAATTTAAGTTGTTAATTCAGGAGGTTCTATTATTTAAGGGGCAAATTTGAAAATGTTTTCAGTCATTAATCAGCCTTAATCTGTAAATTTTACCCTTAATTTTCCTTAATTTCTTGGAAATTAAGGTAATTTTAAGGGGTAAAATTAAGGGGTTTGGTTTCATAATGATTCGAGCTCAATATTAACAGGACAGATTATAAACAGACACTTAACACTCGTTTTTTGCCAATAAGGCAAAACTGTAACATTAAAGAGATGGATTTTGGGAAGCACTGACTGAAAGTATCGATGCGTGATCTACGGATCTCCAGATCAAGTTTTCGGTACCAAGGATACATTGTGGGCGACTTGAATTTTTGATTAAAGGTTTGTAGACCAAAGAATTAAGTGCTTTTATCGAAGCTTCTTTCATGTGTCAGGTTTGCACTGTTTCCGCTGCTTTTCTCGAAGGTATCATTGGTTTCCGACGGCTCCATTCTGTTCTTTGCAGGCTTCAGTGGGGTCTCAGCATTAAGACTTGCATGGAGAAAGTGGCGAACCTCATTACACTCAGAGGTGAAGCTGCCATATAAGTTGCTGCTCCAGAAAGTGAAAGGCCCCGTGCCCATTTAAGGCCTTGACTTCTGCCGATTCTATTTTAACACAGCAACAAGTGATGGATTTGGTTTTGACTGACACACATGTCCCTCTGATTTACTTTCCCATTTCCCTGATTTGTGAGTGGGTGAAAGTGAAAAGGGAACCAGGCGATTGACGAATTGAGTCTCTTCAGTGCTGGCCGTTTGGTCAGAGACGTGGAACACAGTGCGCTGGTCTTGTGATTAATTCTTTGACATTATTTGAACGTGGAGGTATAACTAACAGTTTGTTCTTTGCTTTTGTCATTGGTTTAAGATGTCAGTCTTTTGAGATGAGTGTTTCTCAGCCAAAGATTTGAATACACACATGGATTGCAAGCTTGTAAATGAATGTCTTTGAAACAAAAGCATAATAATAATTTATTTTAGTCTAAGTTGAAAAACAAAAGTCCCCTTCATTTGAATGTCTTTGCATTCATTTTCAACATTTAAACACTGACACTGAGAAACGTATAAAATTTGTTCTTTAATTTTCTTTAAATCAGTTTGGCTCAGTTTGTTGGATTCTCAAATATTTTTATGCTTTATTTACTGTTACGTTTGCTTGTCTTATTATTTCTCGCTGGTATTATTTTAGTCAATGAAGTGTAGAGTGGAGTACTGTAAAAAACAAAAAAGTACAAAAACTAAGTTTAAAGTTTAAAATTTATGCAGTAAATTGGACATCTAGAAGCATAATGTGCTGTAACTATATGCTCACTGTAATGATTTGATACCGTTACATTAAATTGTTTGGATACTCTTGGTCAAATTACATGTTTTGTAGATTTTCCGTGTTAAAATAAGTTCACATGACTTCGGCACAGGCCAAATTCTGATTTCTTCGCTCTAGTGTTTTATTTAAATTAAGCTAATAAACAGTAATTGTACTTTAAAATGCACAGAAGAGCATCTTTGTACAGGATGTAGCTGTTTACATGTGGAAAATCACAAAACCTGAAACAGACTTGTGACCAAACCTAAGGTTTAATCAGCATGTTTTGAATACAAGGCAGATTGGCTGGAGATTTTAAACTTCATTCTCATTGTTCTACAGTTTTCTGATGATGGAATCATCCATGTCTGTTTATCATCGCTGGGTTCATATTAGTATCATTTAGTGAAGTTTAATTTTATTAAAAAGTCTGATTTTTGCAGTAGTTAATCTGTTGTGCCCTCCTCTAGTCGCTGTTTACTCACGAGCCTCTGTTTGGCCGGAGCTTCATTCATTGAAATAAAGAATTTCACAGCTGTGTGAGCGAGGTGTCCTCTCTGACAAGTGTTTTGATCAATTGCGCTTTAAGCTGCGTGAGCGGCCGCATTAGTGAAGCATTGTTACAATGTTTCCAGGCTGGATTGTCTGGATTTTTTTGGCGCTTTGTGCATTGTGCTACCTCAGTTTATCTCTGTCTCTTTCTCTCATCCGCTGCTCCCCCCCCCAGCTGCTCCCTCTACATCACCCTGCCAGCGCCGCGGCCTGGGGGAGGTGTTCCGTGTCCTCCAGGGTGGACGAGGGCTCTGGGGCCGCTGACAGAGAGAAGCCGCTCTAAACCTCAGCGCTGCAGGGCTGGCGGACCTCCTGTCGCTCTTCGGCTCGCTGGGAGAAGTCTTTCTCCAGGCTGGTCTGAGACAGGGTTCCTGCTGTCACGGCCAAAGGCATTATTATATTATGATGCTGGGGTTTTGATTTTGTAATATAATAATCAGACAAAAGTAATGGGAACAAGCCGAGATGTAGAGCTGCGTGCTGCTCGCGTTCGTGAGCACAAAAAAGCAACAAACTTTCAAAATAAAAAAATGATAAAATAGTTGTCTGCATTAAGTAAATAAAACATGTACATATATATATACACACAAGCATATATATACATTGTGTGTATAATATAGTGTAATTTGTTCTAAGAATTTTGTACTAAGTTTTATTTCTATTTAATTTATTTGTGTCTGTGCAGTAATCTGATTCTGATTGGATAGATGGATGGATGGATGGATGGGTAGGTAGGTAGGTAGGTGTGTGTGTGCGTGTGTGTGTGTGTGTGTGTGTGTGTGTGTGTGTGTATATATTTATATGTATGACTGAATTAGTATTGGTGTGCCAAACTCAATCAAACTGAATTACCTTTATCAGCTTTCAGTGCAATAATCTTTGTTTAAAGTGGCCAGTTGAACTGATTTTCTTAACTAGAGCTAAGCTAACCATGGGGCTAACAGACTAAAAGACAACAGGCCAAACGGCTGTATGGCACTGCGTAGATTGTCCCTGCTGGATCTGCATTCAACTACTGCTGAAGTACTTCTGAATGAAACCCAGATCCAGTCGTTTGGATCCTGGTGAAATCTGCTGTATCCTTTCGGGTGGTCAGTGGTTTTTAAGGTTCTGAAGGTTCAGATTGCAGAGAGCATTGCTTTCTCTTTTTCTCTTGACCTTGGCACAACCCACGCTTCTGCAGAAGGTGCTGAAAGAAGGGCTGGAAAACATGTTCATCCGTTTCTTCCGTTCTCAAGACACTATCGTATAGTGTTGCCTATTAAGGTTCTCGGAGATTCAGTTTTGATCAAGTGTTTGGCCCAGTCCGATCATGAGGGGCACAAAAATGGCCCGGGACTTTCTCCAGCAGCTGTAGATGTAAAAGTGTGGTTGGTGCATGCTGAGGTCCACGTCTTGGCCGTTGTTCCGGGTGTGCGGCATTGTGGGGGCGCTGACGTTGGTGTGCAGAGGTCTATGTCTCGGCCATCATTCGTGGGGTGGTGGGGCACGTTGTTTGTCTTGGCCGCCGTTGGGGGAGGTGGGGTTGGAGACAGGCCGATGTCTGTGGATCGGACGGCTGCTCTGGACTTTCCCAGAATGCACCTGGCAATCATTTTTGAACAGCTCAGCAGAACACTGCTTGGTGTTACATCAGAGGGGAATTCTGGTATTTTTTAAAATATTTTTGTGTAATTAAATAGTCAGTATGTGAAAAAGTCACATACTTGTGTCGGTGTGAAATGGTGTTCTAGGGAACACAGTGGTGGTGAATGGAAACAGACGTCTGAAGAGTTTAAAGCCTCTAAAAGCTTCCTCATGAAAAGGTGTTATATCGTATACACTACCTCATGCCTGAGATACTGGTTTGAGGTCAGGTGTAAATAGGCTTTATATTGAAAAATATTCCTTCCATTCATGGTGAGGAAATTAGACCCCTTAGAAACATTTTGCTTCACTGGTTGGTCTGGATAGTAAATAAAATGCCTTTATATTTGTGTTTTTTAACCCCTTATATATCATGTATATTGTATGTATTTTATATAATGTATAATATATATGATTATATGATTATGTAATTAATCATATATATTATACACAATAACTGCACAATCTGAGCCACTCTGCACATCATTTGCACTACATATACGTTGTATATTTAACGTTTTATGTTGGTATTTGTTTATCTTTGAATTGAATCTCATTGTATTGTGTTCAGTGACAATAAAGGAATTCAGTTCAGTTCTATTCACACAGAGACTGTTGTGTGGATTTAAACTCAGTAAATGCAGCATCAGTTTGAAAAGTGGAGACTGGGCTGGAGAGACACGATCGGAAAAATAAACCATATTTTTGTCCATCACTGCCCACATAAAACGAGTAAAAACGAGTAATAAAAGGTCTGTTTCTGTTAGACAAGCAATAGCACAAAAAGTAAACCACCTACCGCTGTTCCGACCGGGGGGATTTTCCATTAAACAGGATTAATGGAAAGTCTGACTTACTTTCCCTTGAAATAAGCCAGACTTTCCCTTAATCCTGTTTCATGGAATACCCCCCAGGTCT
>JBBPDC010032785.1:0-12204 GCA_037974485.1 Hemigrammopetersius urotaenia | reverse complement strand
CCATCATACATCTGCACACCTTCACACACACCATCATACATCTGCACACCTTCACACACACCATCATACATCTGCACACCTTCACACACACCATCATACATCAACACACCTTCACACACACCATCATACATCAACACACCTTCACACACACCATCATACATCTGCACACCTTTACACACACCATCATACATCTGCACGACTTCACACACACCATCGTACAGCTTGCACAGGGAGGGGGTCCGGAGAACAGCTTGGCAGCGATGCACCAAGTAAAAGAGCAGCAAACAGCAAATGTGTAGGTGACAAAACACCAGTTTTAGTCTCTTTTATTTGTTGAAATTAGATTTTACTTATGCACACTGAGTTCTCAGGATTAATGCACAACTGCTCCTACAGCTTTTATAAATCATCTTTATTACAGTGTCCTAACCAGTGCAGACTGGATGGAACAGGCTAATGACACTCCAATACACACACACACACACACACACACACACACACACTCGAGACGCATACTAAATCAGATTCAGATGGAAAATGGAGTTGCTTAGCACACACTGAGAAAAGGGGACTCATCTCTCAGGCCCTTCAGAACTTTTGCACCAGCTTGATAAACGAAATCTATTTATTCATTAAACAGATGGACGCTGCAGGGCTGCAGTGCTTTAAAATGCATGTGATTGGGACAAGCAACTAAATCAGTTTTCACCTCAGTTGAAATTAAAGGGCCCATAACCCACATTTTTGTTGTTGTATTCTGCTCTCCTGATTATGTTCATTTATAAATACATAATAAAACAGCGAATTCTTTGTTTAGCATTTTCCAAACTGACCAGTTTCAGAGGAATGTTTTTTGTTTGTTAAGCCACACAGTGACCTACATATGATTCAAGCAGAACAAAGACCATCTTACTTAAAGCTTGAATCAGTGAAGAAACAGAAGCAGATGATTCCAGTTGATCAGGCGGTGATCAGTATACTGGTGGTGCTGAATGCTGAGTGGTTGGAACTCCTTTATCTGAACTCCTTGTATCTTTAGGTACTTTGCAGCCTGTCACAGTAAAATATTTATTCTGACTGATCCATTTAGAAGTCCACTCTTTACACCTGCAAGTGCTGTAGGTCGAATAGCAGATAAATATGCAAATGCACTGTTTTTGTTACATGACACAAACAGTGGACTCACAATATCTTTGTTCCCTTATATGGACTGGAGAGTGAACAGCAATCCCTTAAACTTTGTTTACATTCTACATGAAGGAAAAAAATAAAAAGACGAAGAGTTCTGAGGATTTAGGGCCTTTAAGTGGTTTGTGTGTTGTCTGTTGGACAGTTTGCTGGTCCTCCATCATGTTTGTTGGACGTGGATGTGAACTTGATGGCAACAAGCCCGAAGCTGCTGTTTTGCCTAAGAATAATTTGGTGTTGCGGAGCGACGCCTCACTGTAATGGCATGTTCTGAGGCTATACATAACTATAATAGCATGTTTCAGAAGCAGGGAGCTGGCGCAGATCGGATCGAGATCAGACGAATGCTGTGATGTCATGTTCGGTCAGGGGAACAACTTCCATGCTCCTCCAGTTCAGTCCAGTTTACTGCTGTGGTGCTTCTTCAACATCCACTGACCCAGGAATTTGGGAGCAGGAATGTCAGGAAAAACTCCCTAAGAATAAGCTACAGTAGGTTAACCCCGCCGTCCAGCCTACAGAGAACATGCCCCCGGGAAAACAAGCCCCGCCCATTCAGCCTGCAGAAATGTTGTGCTGTACTCGGATGTTAGGAAGCAAATGGATCATTTGAACTCTTCACTTCTAATTTGAAGATCTTCACTTCACATTTGCATTGAGTCACATTGTTGGTGTAAAACTGTCCTTTCAAATTGTCTTTTCTTTGGCAGATTAAACTGATTAAATATAAGAAATGGGAACAAGTTTTTCACTGTGACAGCCTGCAAAGTGTCTAATGATAAAATGTGCCCAGATGAAGGTGTGTATCTCAAGAATTTCTCTATACTTTGCGCCATCCATCTTTCCTTCAGTTCTGACCAGTTTCCCAGTCCCTGTCAATGATGTTTAATGCCCTCCTTTCCCAGTCTGTGAGCTTTGGATGATGACTGTCTCTTGGCAGGTTTGCTATGGTGCCATGATCTTTCCATATTCTAATTCCAACCCTGATCTGTACTTCTCACAACTTTGTCTCTGATCTGTGTTGAGAGTTCCTCGGTCTTCATGTTGTCACTTGCTTGAGGGTAGCCCTTACTTAATTGTGTTGCACTGGTGTTGACTCTGGGGCTATCAGAACAAGTGTATATATACTGAGATCATTTGACATAAGGTCACTGTGTGGCTTAACAAACAAAAATATACTTCAGGGCCTAGACTGCAAACAAGTCTTTGAAAGTCCTTCAGGAAGCCTGGAGAACTGTTTCTCAAGGTGTTATTAAAAAAAACAAGAAAGTCTGGATCTTTGGACCTTTTAAAGCCTGTAATTCAGCATAAGCTACTGTACAAATGAAGAAAGCTGTTATAGCAGGAACAGCAGGTCTGAATCTGCAGAGTAAACAGGGGAAAGCTCACTTTTGTGGCTCCTGAAATGCTGCCATGACCATTATCTGCATTACAGGCATTTAAGTGCGACTGGTCTTACGGAGGCCTCTGAAAAATCAGGTAATCTGTCCATCAATCTTCAACAATGATAAGTGAAACAAACATTGGTTGGTTACATAATCACACTCGTCAGAGTGATAAAAGGGCTTTAATCTCTTTTCCAGGAAAGTTTGCATGAAGTAATTCTTCATAAATAACCCAAATCTCTTCTGAAGCCGATACAAATGCCCCCAAAATAAGTCTTTATCAGCAATGCAAACAAAGACCCATCACCAACAAAAGGTCTTCAGATGATTTTCCATCCAGTAATGGTTAGTCGTATCCACCTTGTACAAGTAAGCATGAATTGATCATTTGGACAGTAATGTGTGTAGAAAAAAAGTGTTTGACTTAGAATGATTATGAGAACCAAGCCAAAAAGCAGCATAAAAATAAAAGAATGAAAATGCTCATCTTAACTATGGGATTTCCAGTCTACGATAGCACTAAACTAGTATTTATATATGATAACAGCTAAACTGGTATGTTCTGGCTTTTATAGAGTTTTGAAAACTGGAATCTGATCATACAGAACACATAAATATACAAGTAACTTTTTATTAATCCACAGTTAGCTCCACCCTCTCACCGTGATTGGCTAGCAGACCATTTATGCATATACCCTGAGAAAGGCGCTCCAACTAATGTTAATGTTTCTTAACTACTGATGTTACCCCTTCAATGCTGCATCGATGTCAGCTTAAATACTATAATGCACCTTAAAAACTGCAGTGAGTCCAGACTCTCCAGAGCACAGTTGGAGCAGTCCATGAGGTGGAGGAGCTGGTTGATGAAGTGGAAGAGAAGCTCCATGAACAGCAGGATAAGCTGGTCCATGAGCTGGAGGACAAGATGATACATGAGGTGGAGGAGATGATGTTCCATGAGCTGGAGGACAAGATGGTCCAGGTGCTGGAGGAGAAGATGGTCCGTGAGGTGGAGGAGAAGCTGGTCCATGACGTAGAGGAGAAGATGATACATAAGGTGGAGGGGAAGATGGTCCAGTTGCTGGAGGAGAAGCTGGTCCATGGACAGTGAACTGGAGGAGATTCCTTAGTTGTTCAATTTATATTTTTGATCTGCTGGAGCTGCCGGTGTTCCTCTAAATGTCTCACACAGGTGGAGAAGCTGGAACTGCTTCTTTCGGGCTGTCCGTGTGGAGTTTTTCTCCAATCCAGTGTGAGTTACTCCTGTTTGAGTGTGAGTGAAGGTAGCGTTTATCTGCAGCACAATCGTTTTTTTGGCAGAAGGAAAATAAAGACTATTCTTGACCATTTTTGTCACAATCTAATAATTTAAACTATAAACTAATATAAAAAGGGTAACACACTCAAGGTGCTGCTGCACTGTGGGCTGGAATCGCATCACACAGATTTGCAATTTTGATGTTTAATTTATTTTGGCCTTGAGCATTTGACCCTGTCAAGGATTTGAGGGATAGAGCTCGAGGTCAAGTCGGCAATTAGAGCTCCTGCATTGCCACTAAACACACACGTCAGGAGAAGTGTGCAGAATATTTGGGAATAATTAGACCCCACAGTGCTTTAGGTAAAGATTAGATACAGATCAAGATACCCCCAACATGTGTGTGTGTGTGAGAGAGAGAGTATATATATGTATGTGTGTAAAAGCAAAAATCTTTGAGTGGAGAAGCTCATTATAGGCCATAAATAATCACTGCTCTGGTAAATAATTCGCTCTGGTAAAACTGCACATAATTATTCAAACCCGCACCAGAGACAAGCTTCACTATAACAGCCCATGGGACTCTTTCACTTCAACCTGAAACACACACACCAGAAACACACACACATGTTTACATCATGGGGGGAGGTGCTGGGATAATGTGTCTCTGGCTCTCTCTCAACTAAAGTGAACTTGTGGTTTGTACATCAGATCAAGAATATTACTGTAAATAAAACCTCATAGCTCAAAGTTTTTACTTGTACATCATTTGAAACACATATTAAGAACAGGTATCATATATTTATGACCAAAGACCTCGACAGCCATGCTAAATAAACTAAAATATGAACTACGCTAAACTACTAAAATTATTAATTAACTCCTAGTCAACATATATCTGTATCTTTGTATTCTGTATGTCTGTGAATCAGTAACAAGCCTGAAACTCCACAGTAAAACAGGCAGATTCTGTTGTTAAAAACACTTTAGATCCGTAATAATAAAAGCCTAATTGGCCATGTTTACTTTTAGTCTGACATTTAGCCACTCACCCTTTATCTCACCAAAGAGCTGATTTTAACGACCGTCGCAGATGCAAGTGATTAATTAAAGCTCATAAAGAGAGCGTTTGAGCTCTTGCGGAGGCACAGAAGTGTGACCAGAAAGTAGCTCTAAATATTTCACCGCTAATTGCAAAGTTTGCTTTGCTGCAAATTAACAAGTGAAACAAGTCTTAAAACACACAGAAGAAAGAACCAAGAGGAACACAAAGAACTGCAGAACATGCATTAAACTCATTTTATTCAAATAACATACAACAACACTAATGAAAATATATATTTTTATACAATGTTACTGCCAAAAGAAAATAAATGGAAAGACAAGTGTAATTGTCACGGTTCGGTCAGTGGCCAGTAGGGCCACTGCTTTTCTGTTGGGTTTTGGGGCTTTTGTTTTGCTGCTTTTGTTTTTTGCTTTTGTCACGTGTTCTTGTTGTCATGTGGTTTTCTGTCCTTGTGTCATGTGTTCCTTAGGTCCACCTGCCTGTGTTTAGCCTTTGATTATGTGTGTTTAAAAGCCTGTCTCTGTTAGCCATTCCTCATGTGTCTCATATCCATCGCCTCATATCCTGTCTGTGTTTTCCCCTGTTCCTGTTACCTGTCTTCACGTTTTGCTATTCAGGAGGCCCGCGTGCCTATTTGAGTTCGTTTTGGTTTTCTTTCAATAAAGTCATAGCAGAATGGATTCTTGGCTCCCTGCCTGTTTCTGCTCGCTCAGAGGTAGCTTTGCGGCCCCCACGCTGACAGTAATGAATATAATATTTATGTAGAAATGATTGACACATTAGAATTAGAATATTCTTTACTAAACACTTTGTGCAATATTATTATATTATTATTACTATACTATACTATACTATACTATACTACATCCTACTATATTACACATTATACTAAATTACAATATTGTACTACATTATATACATTGAAATCTATGGTATTGGATCAAAGTGTGTCAAATCCGAGCATATAATGCTATATGCAACATTTTTTCTGTGTGACATATATACTTTGACAGCATTATATCATACCTAACAAAATAATCCATTAACATTGTTTCATTACTGTTTTGTTTCCTAAATCATGTGAGGGGGAGCTTGGCAACAAATCCCTTTAAAGATTTTAAGGCTTTTGGTTGCCAGAGTGTTGGGAATGCAGCTTTTTGTCTCTTCCCAGTAAATGTGTGAAATTTACTGATTCTGGGTTCCTCCTCCCCAAATGGACCGGCTGGGCAGGGGGGCTCCAGACTGGACGTTATTGTCCAGGCAGTAGACTGAATCCTCACAGAGATCCGGGTGAATTTAGCGGCCATCCAAAGGCAAAATTAGTTACGCCCCCTGGCTGTGAGAGTAAAGGACGTTAATTAAAAACAGTCCCAGCCCCTCCGTATCCCTCCATTCCCAGAGTAAACACTGAGGAGAGCAGACTCGGCTGCTCCGCTGTATTTAGACGTCAAATAAATGAGAGGTTGGAGGAAGCAGGGAATATTAAAGTATGCTGAGCTTAGGTTATTGGATTATTTTGCCCTTTATTAACCCGACTGTCAAGAGCTGAGAGCTTTTTTTGAAACTGGGATTTTCTCCGTTTGAAGTGTTCACTGTCAATTTTTTCTGCTTCACACAGTTGTGCCATCTGACTGCTTTCTAGTAAAGTGTAGCGTCACACCAGTGTTATCTAGAACTTCTAACTGCTGAACAACACTGCAGGTTAATGGTCATTCAGGATTACAGTCAATATGCCATCGTCTTTACACTCACTTGCTGTTTGATATCGTAAAACATCTTTGTCATCACCCATATTCATTCATAACTACTATGGTACTGTACCTAAAGCAACCATAGCATGGGCTGGTTGAAGGCAAGCGTGAGATACATAAACATACTTCTGGCCATATTTGAGTGTGTATATGTCAAAGCTGCCTCCTTGGAAGTGGATATATGTCATTCACACCACTAAACTAGTGATCATTGTTGAAAATGCAATAACAGAGCCTGAGAGTCATTGTGTGCCTAACAGACTCCTCATTCTTTTGTGCTCTTGTCAACTGTAGCAATTAACCCCAATATGGAAGGCTGCCGGAGAGGTGGGACTGTATCTTCTTTTGTTTTTTGGAGGGTTTTTTTGGCATAACATCCATAAATTACAGCTCGTTTCTGTGCATTACCTCCACCAGGCAGGAGTCGCCAGGCACAAAAATAATGAGATGATTTTCACAAACATCTCCCAAGACATTTTGTCTCCACCTTTCTGTTTCTTATAAAGGAAACAACAGTGATCCGTGCCCGCTGAGGAGTGCCAATTAAACAGTGCCCTGAAGCAAAAGGGGAACCAGCGAGGGCTGTTCTCCATCACCCTCCTCTGTCACCGCAGCGACGAGGTGGACTGAGCCATCCCGGTAATGGACAGCGCTAATTAGCATCAGCATGGAGAGTGCTAGGCTAACAGAATCGCCCCAGGCACTGTCAGGGTCCATGCCACGATGTTCCTCTGCAGCAGGGTGCTACCGTCTACCCGGGATGGAGCTTGGGAACCTCAGTACTGTAAAAATAATCACTCCTGGCCCCTTTCCTTCCTGCCGTGCAACGGCTGATTTACGCTTCTGACAGCAAGGCAACGTACCTGCACTAATGCTATGCTAGTGGAAACATGTCATGGAAAGTGGAGAGTGATTTATTGCTAGGGGTTTTCTGACTCAGATGTCTTCCTTATTAGTGGGATTAGTTTTTACATAGACTGTTGAGGGAGAATCACACAGAAAATAGATGGAGCTACTGCAGTTGAAGCTAATTACATATTCCAGTGGGTTTACTAAAGTTGAAGCAGCCAGAGGGCATCCAAGATGATCAAGATTCCTCCAGCTATCCATGTCCAAGAGTTCAAGAGAGCTCAATCTATCTCTCTCTGGGTGGATAGAGGGGTCCTCCGCACTTCTCATCACTCATAACTGTCCACTCTATATTTCTGAGTGGGTAGGGTTGTCTTCCCCCTCTCCCACCATAGTCCACACATTTGAATAACCCCAGAGGAAGATTCTGCTGCTCACAAATCGTCTTCATATTTGGAGATTATTGAAGTCTGACTTATTTTCCCGAAAAACATCAGCTTCACACAGAAGTTCTTTTGCTGTTCTCACTGGCTCTCATTTATCCTTATGGATCTCAATACTGTCTGCCTTGGGTAGTTTTGAGACTTGAATTTGATCACTGTTTCACTATATCACAATTTCAGATGTTGGAGACTCATTCCTAAGAGAGTTTTCTTTATGATCTTCTGGTTTATCTGAGATCTGCTTATCTGAGAAAAATAAAGATCAGAGCAGTGAGAGAAAAGAAAGAGCATTTTAAGATTTTAAATTGGCATCAGGAGGAGATTGGAGAAAGACTCTTTCTTAGAAGCTGAATTTAAGAAGTGTGAGAAAATGGTAGGAATTTCATATTGTTAAAGCACAGTTATGTCTAGGAGAAACAGGCTGGACAGAGATCTCATTTTGAATTGATTCTGAGGAGAGCTGACTGGCCGTGATGTAAATCTGCTTAACCAGACTCTTTAAGTGCTGGTTGGTGGGAGAGGGAGCCGATCCGCTGCTGAAGACAGGGATATTTACGGCTGCTCGTGAGGAGGCCTTATTTTCTGTTCTGTTCTGGTTTGAATCCTGAGCTCTCGGCCAGTCGCACCTAACGAAATGTTTAGTGGCTTTGAATCGGATCCAGATGGCCTGTGCTCTGCTGTCCCAGGGCCTTTGGGCTTTCAGAGTGATGATGTGGGGAGATATCACAAACCTTATTGGTCACTGCAGTGCTGAGCAGAACATACCGCTTTGCTTTACAGCCCCAATTAGGAGTTGTGGATACAGGACCACAGCAGTCCGGGGACCAGCCCTAAGCTTAAAGACAAAACGGTGCAGAACAGAGAGAATGAAAACACACCTATTGCACTTTTCGGAGGGTCTCCTGCCCTTCTAATTTCCCCATGGTGTTCAAAAACACTGCGCTTTGGTAGAGCCACATAGCAGTTATGGAAGTCTTAAAGAAAACTCAGCAACTGGGGCGATAATACCATTTGGAGGTGGCAAATCCAGCACTAACTGCCCAGAACTCCAATTTGTTTAGTTGTTCAGTCCAAAAGGCTTGCTAAAATACTACTTGAATCCTACAGGGAAGCTAACAGAAATCCATCATTGTTTTATTGCTGTGTATTATGGCAAATAATATCATGGGTGTCATATCAGGAAAGCAAAAACACCCCCAAAACATTATATTAAAAACTTTAATATCCTTCCGCAAAAAAGGTAGCTACCCCCTTCCACTCACTTTATAGAAAAAGCCATAAAACTGTGTGAATGTCAGTCTAAGCTCCAGTTTTTCAGTTTGGATCAGATTTCCCTGAATCTGGTTTTGTTCAGTAAAGCGTCTCACAGCCCATTTTGTGCCCCATGTTTTTTGGTTGTTCACTCCAAAAGACTTGCTGAAATATTACTAATAGTCTGTGTAAATGCTAACAAAAAGTTTCATTGTTATTTGGTTACTGTGCATTATTTCAAATAACACCATAGCTGTGATTCTGTCATTCATTCTCACAGCACGGCTTTTCTACAGCAATTCTACACAGTAAAGAATGCAGGTAAGCAAACAAGACCCCAACACATGGTCTCAAAAGCTAAGATTTCCTTCCGTCAAAAAATTATTCCTTATTAGTTTACAAATAAGCCATAAAAAGTTTGCATTAAATTTGACTGAATGTTGTTTTGTTCAATAAAACATCTCACCCATCTGGTGCCAAACATCTCACAGCCCAACTAGTTTAGTCAATTATACCAAAAGGCATGCTAAAATAATTTTTTAAATGTCTTTTGATGTTTATGGTCTGAGCCAAAGTCAAAGTTCATTGTGTAGTGCAGATACCACACACCCACTGCTTATATTGCACCCTAAAGGTACCAGAATCAGTTTTAATTCCCTAAAGGCAGCATTTCTTAGCCCTGGCCATGGGGGAAACTGCCCTGCACATGTTGGTGTTTCCCTGCTGGAATACCTCAGCACAGTGAGAGGCCATTAACAAGCTGATTAGTTGGATCAGGCATGTTGGAAGCAGTGAAAACATTCCAATGGGCAGGGCAGGGTTCCTGCAGAACCAGGGATGGGACACAAGTTCAAAGAATCTGTAAAGGGATCCCAGAGCCAACTCAGTTTGAATAAAAATTCAGAAAAAGACTCTTCTCCTAGACATAACTGAGCTCAGTTTAACATCAGTATGAGATTTTGACCAGTTTCTCACACTTCTTGAATTCAGCGCCTGAGAAAGAGTCTTCCTGTAATCTCAGCCGGATCACAATTTAAGATCTTAAAATGCTCTTTCCTTTCTCTCACTGCTCTGATCTTTATTTGTTTCAGATAACCAGGTCTTCAGATAAACCAGAAGCTCCAATAGAAAACTTGGTTGTCGTATAAATAAGCCTGAACAACATTGGATATGTGTCTTCGTGATCAAAAAGTCTCAACTGACAGTTTTGAGATACATAATTCTGTTAGAGAAGAACCCTGAGAAGAACCCCTTTCCTTATTTCTTCTAAAGGGGGCTTGAGGAGCAACAAGTCAAATATCAATAAACTCTAAATAAGAAGATGATTTATTTCTGACGAGACAAAGAAAAAATATGTTTTGCGCAGCAGCATCTTCCTCTGAGGGGCCTCATGGCTCAAACTGGTTTTATTCTCATACGACTGAAATTCATGAGTCAGCGATTCATTAACATTTTATGGAAAGAAAGCTCAAAGAAACAACGGAAAGGGGAGCTCTAATTCATTAATCTTCCTCTAAATCACACATGCAGTGTTTAAAGGAGCAGTAGCATTTTATTTGCCATGTGTGGAATTAAGCTCCAAAAACAGCATGTTTTGAATACATCAAGGTTGTGAAGTCAAAGCAATGCCACATTTTCATAGGATCATCCAGCAGTTTAGCCCCACCCATTCAGCACTGCACTGGTATGGCTCCACCCAATGGGAAACAATACATAAAGATGCAACAACAAATAATTCACAGTAATTTACAAGAATTTTATGCATCAATGTGTGATATTCATTTTTTTAAATGACAAAATTGATCATTTTTTTGTTACAATCACCTACAGCTACAGAGTTTATTAAATATTTCTGTGGCATGATGTGTCTTAAAGTGACTACACACACATGCGCGCACACACAGGCCTGAAATTTACTCTGTATAACCGTTCATGGCACAAAAAGCCAGATCATCGTGAATATAGTAATATGTATCTATTGCTGTAAGAATTAGATTATTTATGCTGTTCCTAGACATTTTCAGCTATTTTATCCAGCCCCACTGACACATTATGCCTAGAAATGGCATAAATAATATCATAGTGTTTCCATAATGAGAAACATTACACATATTGAATATATTCGGTGTGCTTTTGCCTGAAGCGTAGTGCCATTTCATGGATTTTAATCTATTTTTTTGTCACTAAAATCGCTTCAGGTTTCTTTATCTTTAATGCTTTTGGATGGAGTGAGACCCTGTGAGTCTCATCATGAGCCCCAGCCCCCCTGAACCCCCACCAGCAGCACTCAGTCCAGCCAGGCAGAAGAGATGCTGGTCTGGATGCTGATAGAGTGTGCGCTTTTAACGCTCTCTGTGGGAAAACGTGTGTATTAGTAAAGGGGAGATGGTCCAGACAGACGTGTCCCAGTGGAGAAGACACTTCACGGTGGGGAGAAGGTCAGAACCAGCGTGGAGAATGGAGGAGAAGCTCGCCAAGGATGGACGAGGAGAAGGGTCATTATGAGATAAAGAGAAACACTTGCAGATTCCCTTAGGCTTTACTGAGATGGATCACCATTAAAAGCTGAGTCCAAGCGCTCCATGTGTCTCCAGCTCAACTCATAAGTTCAGACCTTCTCAACCTGAATGTTCACAGTCAAACAAAGCAAATTGATTGTCCCTTTAATTATTTTTCCAGTGAAACAAAAAATACATTTAAATGTTACTCTGAAATATGGTTGGAATTTTCATTTTTAATGTGGAATATGATTGAACAAACTTTCCTTGAATTTTCACTGTAAAATTTGACTGGCTATTTCAATTTTTTCATTTTTTCGTTTTCATTCTACAGTGGCCCTTTGAATTTTCCTGTGAAATATGATCTTCCCTAAATTTTACAGTGAAATTTGAATGACCCTTAAATGTTATAATGATACATGGTAGGCCCTTTCGATTGTTTTTTCTGTGTGTGTGTGTGTGTGTGTGTGTGTGTGTGTGTGTGTGTGTGTGTGTGTGTGTGTGTGTGTGTGTGT
>JBBPDC010032764.1:0-12204 GCA_037974485.1 Hemigrammopetersius urotaenia | reverse complement strand
ATATATAAACCTATGTATGTACACACTAGATATATGCATGTATATATGAACATAGTGGATACAGTCATGTGAGAAATTAGTTCTAATTGAGGAAAAAAGGACATTCTACCTTCTAATAGCTAGTGCGCCCCTCCACCCCCTATTCCCTCTACCAGTCTCTGACATTGGTCTGAGGAACATTATTTCAGCTGTGATATGTTTGAGGGGGCTCTTGCCTGTACAGTCACCCCACAGCATCTAAACGGAATTAAGACCTGGGCCATTCCAGGACTCTCCATTTCTTCAGGTGGATTTACTGGTATGTTTTTAGTCATTGCCATGTTGCAGCGTTCAGTTCCACTTCAGCTTTAGTTTTCATACAGATGGTCTCACATGTTCCTCAAGCACCTTTTGATACACAGTAGAATTCATACACACACACACACACACACACACACACACACGTGGGGATATTGTAGACATTTCTTGCTGTAATAATGGAGAAGGGTGCAAAGAAAAGAAATGTTTCCGAGATTGAAATTGAACTGAACAGATATAAAGCTGGGAATTAAACGCCTTCCTCTTCACATAATTATATTCATTCTGGGATGGTGCTTTTATCGCTATATAGGTGCAGTCTACTGCTTCTACAGCACTATAACATTGAGAAATTCAGTGATGGCATGAAATCCCCGCTTAACTTTCACTTGTGCCAGACTCGTGTAAGGAAACTGAATATAGTTTGGGACCAGAGAGATTATTACATCCAACACTGCTGGCAGAATCTTGCTCATAGATAGCTGAGAAATGCCGGATCTATCATCATCCTCATGCTGGAATGTGCCGGTAGCCAAAAATCCCAGGGTGGACAGTAGGCTACCTGGATATGAACACGTATGGCTTTGCATTTTGTTTCGTGCTGTAGGTTACCCACTTATTAGCCATTCTGTCCTTTCAGCAAACAAATCAGCGGCTCTCTGAATACTCACTTCCTGCAGCGTGAACAATTTGCTAAATCTTCAAGCAGTGCAAGATGAGCCATGTTAACATTTGGAACACATGTTCCTTGTATGCTTTTATATGCGCATCACTTATGCTAATTTCGCTAATTAATACATGCAGTAATTATGAATCAAATGACATTCAAAATAGCTGGTCACATTATTGTGAGGTTTGAACATGCAGTTTTGCAATTCTACCACTGGGTGTTGTGTGTACGTGTGGTCAGAGGTGTGCATATATTTACACAGATTTCAAAGTACAAGTTCATAAATTCCACACTTTGCGAGAAAAACGATCACATGTACCCTTTACGCACAGATCTGTGCTTACGCTTGCTTGATAAATAAGGCCCCTGGGGTTTGTCTTAGTCTGGCCTTCATGTTTCTTTTAGAGAGGAAAGGTTTCCTCATTGCACACCTCCCATGCAAGTTAAACTTGTGCAGTCTCTTTCTGATTGTCGAGGCATGCACTTTTCATCAACAGTAGCAAGAGTCTGCTGAGGGTCCAGTGATGACTTTTTATGGTCTGTAGAGTCTTCTCGTAGCATCTTGCGGTTTGCTCTCGGGGTGAACTTGCTTGGACAGCCAGACCTGGGCATGTTGGCAGTTGTTCTGTAAGTTCTATTTTTCAAACAGTGGAATGTCTTATTCAAATTCTTTTTTAAATCCTTTTCCATACTCATAAGTTGCTACAATCCTCTTTCAGACAGCTCTTTCCATCTCACCATGGTGTTAACTCTCACTTCAACAGTCAGGAGCACACCAAACGAAATGTCTGAGGTTTAAATAGGGCAAGCCTCCTTCAAAGTGCTGAGTAATAATGTTCTAATCATGCACAACTGATGTGAGACAACTGTGTGTGATTTGAGCCATTTTAAGTGGGAATAAATGGGTGTCCTGATTTATTCCTCACCAGAAATTGTAGAATTACATTTCACAGAAGATTTTGAAAAGTCTTTTCTTCAGTTTAAATTGTTTAGTTATATTACTTGAATCTCCCGATATTGTAACAATTGAGATTGAATATCTATATGTCCAAGAATGTTACAAAAGCACACAGGCTTTCAACAGGACATACACATTTTTTCACATGACTGTATATGTATGAATGATATGGCACACAAGAGAAATATTGCATACAAGTGAAACTACGTTACTTATCAGTCCTTAGTGTTTAGTTGTGTGTGTTTGGTTGTGTGTGTATGGTCAACTGCGAGATGCTGGCTGACAGCAGCTGGAAGGCAAGACCTTTGGAATCTCTCATTTACACACCATAGGTGCAGCAGCCTGCCACCGAAGGAGCTGCTCAGTGCTGGCCGTCAAAGTGTCTAGCAGGGATGACAGCTTAACCACAACCCTTAGCACCTTGTCCAACACACAGCTCTGGACCATGATTCTCAAAGTGCTCTCAGTGGTTTACAGGTGAAGTATGTCCAGTGATGAGTTCATCAGGGTCCGAAGCTGAGCATAGACCAACTGCTCCAGGGTCTTCATCAGGTGGGATTGCCACAATATCAGGGACCAAGGGCATATCTCCTTTTATAGTTCACAGAATATCAGTGTTCTTCCTGTTTCCACATAGTTATTCTAGCTTTGCATCACTGCTAACTTTCTTTCATGTTGTGAACTCTGCAGGAGATGAGAAACATTCCTTGTACTCCTTGTGGACACGTGGGAACAGATACCTCAGGCAGCATTCTTTTCTTCATTGCAAGCCCCAAATTCATGTAAAGGGACCTCCTGCCTGTAAGACTGTACTGATTAGTATATAAACGACAATACTAAAAATGCACTAATACTGTATACAAAATGCTGTAAAAACACCAGTGTAATCCATAAATCAATAAATTATCAGAAATTGTGTTTGTGTAGGAGAAATGAGATATATTATATATTTAGTCAAATGTATACTATACATGTGTTAAGACAGCTTTAAAATACTATAGGCCGACAATAGCATACAGATTATTACAAAATGACAATCCAATAAAGAAATTGAGGAATTTTTTAATTTTTCAAGGGGTCTTTGTGTCTCAATATTTGCCATCGTTGCCAGAATAAACCTTTTGAACATCTGCTCCAGAGAGGCATCAAAATGGATGAAAGGCTGCCCTTTCTTTTCCTGCTGTTGTTGGTAAAGTGGAACAAACTAACATGTAACTGTAACGCAACTACTTTTTCTTGCAACACAGTCTAGCACATTACAGCTAATTACAACAACTAACATAATTATAATTGTTACTTGCTTTACTCATATTTTGTGCTTGTGCTTTCAGTAATTAGTGCACACTTGCTTCCTTTGGTAGATAACCATGCAACTTGCTGTGTAAGCAGTATTCATTTTCTGTAAACTCCACAAACAGGCCAGGACCCAGATTCGAATCCCCTACCCTGGAGGTGTGAGGCCACCGTGGGGCACAGTATTCATTTTATTCAGTCATACATGGACACATGTATGATCACCTGTGTAAATGAAATGGCTAATGTATGGCTGTGTATGTGGTTTACACTGCTCAAACTACCAAAGGCTGAAATTCTGATCATGAAGTTTGCGACGACCCAACCCGAAAAATGGGCTAAAATGGGCCCAGCCTGCATCCAACTAAAGGGAAGTGTAGTGAGATTACTGTATCCAGAAAATTATAAGAAAAGTAATCCCGGCATAGTTTCAATTCAGCTGACAGTGTGTGTGGTGGAAGGACCGATCATTGGCTTCTGCTTTCCTTAATGTCCAATGAATTGACCAAAAAGAAAGAAACTTTGGCACTCTCCTCTTTTCCCTCTTTCATGTGTAGAATTAGACTGCTGCAATAAAGCACTGCACCTTCTAAACTTTAGTAACCCTTTAATTCTAAGACTCACTGAGATGATCAGCTAGCCTCAATGTCCTGGCAGTATCCTTAGCTCCAATACGGTTGCTACAGCTGCCAGTCTTTGTCAAAGAGACAAAAAGAGACAAAAATAATTGTATTATTATTATCCCATAACTGGTAAGATGTGACGCAATATTGATGAAGTGATCCAAGCAATGCTGGCTTCACTCCAGCATTCTCCTGCCTTCATGATTTCCTGAAACCAATTAGGTTCTATTCTGTAGTGGCACCAAACAAAATTGCTTCCTACCCACATTTCATTGCACAGCTCATGAGAGCTGTAATTGAGACTAAATGTCACTTTAAAACACACAATGAAAGGCCAGATCTGTCTTCCATACAGCATCTAAAGTGCATTGTAACTTCCATACAGGACCTTTAAATGCCATTTGGAGCATGTGGATTCCTTTATAGGACCCCTTTTTGCAGGACTGAAGTAACTTATTATTGTGCCTTTTGAAAAATGAACAATAGCTTAAAATTTTATATTCAGCAGAAGTTAAAGGAGCCTTGAGTTCAGACTTAACTGAACATAATAGAATGGGTAGGATGCTTGCTTATGGACCAAGAGGTCATGGGTTTGAATCCTACCTTCAGCATAACACCACTGTGTTCCTGAGCAAGACCCTTAACCCTGAGTTGCTCCAGGGAGACTGTCCCCTGTAGTTATGGAATAGAAGTTGCTTTGGATAAAAGCATCTGATAAATGCTGTAAATTGCTTCTTTCTCTGCTTTTTCATATGCCATCACTGTCTGACCAGAGACAGTCTTATAGTCTTAGTTACCGGGACATTTCCCCTGAAGACACTGAGGGTTAAGTGTCTTGCTCAAGGACACAATCGTAGCAATCGTAGGGTTTGAACCTGCAACTTTGTGGTTATTGGCAGATGTTTTACCCACAAGGCTACTACCACCCCTATGAACATTTTATTTTATGAACAGGGTCCACTAAAATACTGTAGGTGCTGAATTCAGTGTGGGAGGTGCCAGTCTCAAATCCA
Source organism: Hemigrammopetersius urotaenia (assembly GCA_037974485.1). Classification (NCBI taxonomy): domain Eukaryota; kingdom Metazoa; phylum Chordata; class Actinopteri; order Characiformes; family Alestidae; genus Hemigrammopetersius; species Hemigrammopetersius urotaenia. The sequence continues at coordinate 7,350 of JBBPDC010032764.1, read as the reverse complement.
TCTCTGACTCCTCACATTTTTCTGACTCAAAAATATACATCCATGGAAAAAAAGCATCATTTTTGGGGGTAATTGCTTGGGTAATGTGTGGGAGTGTCTGTGTAAAATGTGCATGCCACTATTCTTTTATACATTATTGACCAACACTTGATTCAACATTCCAGAAAAAAAGGAGAATATAAAAAAAATACATTAATTATTATACCTTGGAAATGTTAAACAACACTCTTACATTATTTCACAAGTGCAACATTTAAAACAGTGAGGTTAAGAGCAGAGTGTGTGTGTGACTGTTTCATCCATCAGAAACTGAATCAGGAGTGAAGTAGCTGGAATACAGACCATAGAAAAGCTGCTCTACACACACTACTGTCAAACCAAACGAGGTTAAATGAGTGCAGAATGAAATTAAGCATCATCTGAGTGTGTTCACATGCATGCATGTATACATTTCCTGAGTAACAATCGTACCTTTGTCTGAGGTGTTATAAATTCAGGAAAAACACACCTCACACTTGCACAACACGCACAAACAAGATGATAATATTCAGACGGTACAGGCAGGGACGTCGGGGGATGGTGGTGGTGGTGGTGGGGTAATCAAGCTGTACTTGGCGCCTCACGTGTTTCTCTTATACGAATCACTAGGTGGATAAGTGAGGTGGACGAAACAAATTATTTTGTGTGTGTGTGGGGGGGGGGTGTCCGCATGCCCCCCCCCCAGGTTCCAGCACCCATGGTACTGGGGTTCTCCAAATAATATAAAACAGAGACATTAAAGGAATACTCCACTGTCCATGGTGAGCCCTCTAATGATTTCTGGGAGGGGGAGAAAAACACATCTGTAATTTATAGCAATTGTCAGAATTTATGTCTCTGTAGTATATAGGTAAAAAAAAAAAGCCAGCTGTCCCAGTAGGTTATGACACAGGGTCCTGAATTAATCCGGAAGAGGAATCTAGCAATCATCTTTTGAAGTATTTATATGTGAGCAAATGTCATACAGCCATCTGTAAGTGCTAAATACATTACTGACCGAACATGAGCAGTAGTCTAATCAGTGGGTTGCTATTCTACCAAACAGAGGACCAATTAACTTTAAACACTTCATTTTAATTAATCAACTATATGCTACAGATGCACCATTTCAACCCTTATCCTATTAAAAGAGATCATACTAAAAGAAATCACAAACGTTTGCTTTTACTATTGGGCAGTACTGGTCAGAATGTATCGTAATAATTTCTGACAGTTTCAGTGGTGATGGCCTAGTCGGTAGGATACTTGTCTCTGGACTTATCCCACCTTCAGCACCACCACTGGGTTCCTGAGCAGTCCGGTTGCTCCAGTGAGACTGCCCCCTGTAGCTAGGGAATGGAAGTCGCTTTGGATAAAAGTGTCTGCTAAATCCTGTAAATGTAAATTCAGTGGCTTTAAACAGATGGAGTGGCTTCTCTGGGTAAGGCAAAAACGTATTTGTCTCACGTATGCATTTCATACACTCATGCTCACTTCTCTGGCTGTCGGACACACCTGACAGCGTTGACCTCAATATTACAATTTGATCGTGCTGTCAGTGTGAACTGGCTGTGATGCAGCACGTATGAGACTCCAAAAGCACAACATTGCCTGATGCAGCCTGATGCCGGTGGTACAAGTGGAAACTGAAGCACAGCAGGCAGGCAGATGAAGGCTGAATGCTGATCACTAAGTCTAGACCAAACACTGTTCTAAACGTCACTCTCTAACGGACAAAGTGGACTAGCTCAGAATGCAACTGACTGCACAATGGCTGGCGAAATGTTCCTGAAATCACTACTTCAGCAATTTAGCTGCAGCTTTGGCTGCCACGGCTGCTCGAATTTTCGGCATTGTTCTTTGTTTAAACTGAAATTCTAGTGACTTAATTTGACGTTTAGAAGATTATTCATACTCTTATCAACATCATCACCAGATGTTTAGTTCATCTCTATTAGTGTGACAACCATTCCAACCATTCCATGCCAGTGTCAGTTAAATTCCTACACAAGCACCTCATTCTGCTTTATGAGGGACTGATTAGTGATCACCTGAATCACATCTTATTTAATGAGGAAAAGTATAAAAACACTGCTGTAATCAACACTCTCCTCTCACAATGAGACCAGTTGGATGGTAAAACACTACTAAAAGTACCTCAAAGGTAATTTTTGCCATTTTGTTTAAGAGTGAACATTATATTAGTTTCCTTTAAATTATTCAAGTTCCGTAAACACTGCATCATTTCTCTTACTTTGATGTTTTGTCATTTCCTTTAAAATGTTGGTTGAAATATAACAATATAACAATATTTTTATTTGGAAATTAGGAGAAATATTGTCAGCAGTTCTTAATAACTACGGCAAAGCTGTTCAGTTACTTGCACCTATAAAAGATCGACATTTTTTTCCGGGGCTGTAGCTGTAACAGAGAGGCTGGTATCCTTTAATCCAGTCAGAACTCACTACAGTCATCCTCTTATCAAAATCACCCACCTGTACTTTCGATTCAGCTCCAGCAAACCTGCTTAAAGAAGTCCTAGCAGTAATAATCAAGTCTCCTTTAGCAATAAGAAACTCCTCTCTTGGTACTGGTTATTCACCAAAAGCATTTTAAACTAGCAGCTATTAAAGAAACCAAATCTTGAACCACTCCATTCTATTGACAGACTAGAAAACCTGGTCAGAGTCACAGGAACAGCCTTATCCTGGTTTAGATGTTACTTGACTGACCGCTGTCAGTCACGTAATGTTTTCTTTTATTTACACTATATACAGCTCTGGAAAAAAAAACCTATTTACAGTCTCCTACCACAAAAAAACAAACAAAGCAAAACGGATTAAGAAAAAAAAAAAAAAAAAAAGAAATTCCTTCCACCTCACAGGCCAGTTTGTAGCAAACGCTGTGTCACTCCAGGGAATTCACTTACAGGTTCAAGTTTACTTTCCTGTCATCCTCAGCTGTGTCCACATACATAATGTGATGGGACAATGTTTCTCTATAGACCACAGTGCAACAAGTTTTGCTTGCCTTCCCTTTCCTTTTTACCCAGGCATCTGTATGACACATGCAAAACAAATCAGTGCATCTCAGCCCAAAAGGTTGTCACAAGAATGTGTTCCTTGAGAGCACTGGACCTTTCAGTGACATAGTTTCCAGACTAAAAAAGTTCACAATACCCTGTCAGGAATTTTTAAATCATTAGTAGCAAGTAAACAACATTCATATGATTGCCAACCAGTAAATCATGTGACTGTGCTAAACACTCTGTGTTTGGTTGGTTTGCAGTTCAAGCAAGTGGCAGGGGGTTCAGGCACCCATGTTGGAGTACATCAGGTCTAAAATATCCCCACAATGCAAAGCATTTAGGAGATAACTCGGTGGTCCAAGCTAACACAGCCCAATCCCAGTGCCAGCGGCCTGCCACACTGGACCAGGCACCAGACTCTCTGCTGCTCAGTTTGTCACTTACAGTATTGGAGAAAGGGGTGAAGCCATAATATTGGGGGAGATGTGTCCCCCCACTTTTAAAAATCACTGGCTTCACCTCACCATCCACTTATCCATCCAATGATTTGTATTTGTATGAATGAAACCTGCAAACCATGTGCAGTGTGGAAAAAACACTATGCAATGGCTGTCCTTGTATGTACACCACTGCTTAAACCGCAGCTCACTTAGTTCTATCAGTGTTCAGCAAAAAAAAAATTGTTAGATTAATTTAGATAAACTAATCAGCTTTAATTAATTAGATTATTTTTTAATAGCTTTACACCTCTAGTACAAATACTGTGATGTATAGATGTATTTGTGTGTGCTAATATCTTACCATGGGCATCACGGTAATAGGCATGAGTAACACTGCGGAAGCGTTCCTGTCCTGCTGTGTCCCAGATCTGAAGAGGTAGAGAGATAAAGATGAGAGGATGCTTAGCTTTCATCTTCCATTAAGTATCAACTGTTTTTCATATTGCTCGCTTTTAAGACCATCCTGATCCCATTCAAATTGCAAACGCTCATGGACCACCTGAACTATCTGTATAGTACAGGGGTGCACAATTCAGTCCTGGTGGACAAAGTTCTCCTCCTTAAACACTCTCACTAAACCTGGCAAATAACAAGCTACCAGATGAACCAGGTGTGCATGAGCAGGGAGGACATCAAACTGGACACCCACCAGATTTTGTTTCCCTGGGTATATCAGGTGGTCTTAAACTGAGCCCAAATTCCCAAAGCATCTTGGTGTTTAGGTCATTTTAGCTGGGAGGTTAATGATCACTCTAATACTTAAGAATGTTCTTTGTGCTAAGATGTTTCTGGCAAACCCAGTCCTGGCTTCACATTTTTAACCAGTTGATCACACACATAGTATAAAAACGCAGTGCACTGCTTTCTGTTGATGTACAACCCCAATTTTGAAAAAGTTGGGATGTTGTGCAATTTAGAAATGTAAATAGAATGCTATGATGGAAATCTCATAAACCCATATTTTATTCATAACAGAACAAAAGGTCTGCGCCAGCCTCTAGCAAGCGAAGCTGTCCAAGGTGCTGAAGCGGTCGAGATGCGCCACTGTCAGAACACAAGAAACTGAACAACACTTCGGCACCTCTTGTTTTGGACATCAAAATCGACATGGGGGAGAAAGAGCTCCTCCAACAAAACGCACTTGTGGCTGATTACCAGCCATCGCGATTAAGGATCCAGTACCCTATATAAGGGCCCGTCATGGGAGAGAGTGACTAGCAGAGTAGATACCTCAAGTCTTTATCTTTTTTTCTCTAATTCCTCGGCTCCAGCTCTGAGGATGCACCCTGCTCCCTACCCGGACACTGGTGACTTCAACACATATGCTCCCACCAAGACAACCTGTCTTTCAGCGAAGATCTTTCAGTTTCTAACATGCCAAACCATCATCATGGCTTTATAAAAGGCATCCAGATCTTTCACCCACTGAAAACATTTGGCACATCATTCAACGAAAAATACGACACAGAAGTCCTTGGACAGTTGAGCAGCTAGAATTCTTCATCAGACAAGAATGGGACAACATCCCTCTCTCAAAACTCGACAACTGGTCTCTTCACACCCAGGAGTTTACAGACTGTTGTTAAAAGAAGACGTGATGCCACACAGTGGAGAACATGGCCTTGACATGTTGCTGCCATCAAATTTAAGATTACCTATTCCTTAAAATGTTTTCTCAGTTTAAAAGTTTTCTTTGGTTTATGCGATTTCCACATCATTGCATTATTGTTTTATTTACAATTTGCATAATGTTCAAACTTTTTCACAACTGGGATGGTAATTTACCCCCAAAAAATATAAGCATACAGTCGCACTGTGTCAAGTACACCTGCCTTATACCTACATTCATTGGTCATTTTATCGGGTACAACCCCTTCATATCGTTCAGCCATAACATTAGCCAGTCAGCCATAAACCACTTAGCCAGTATTGTGTACATCCCTATAATAAAGTAATTCTACCCTAACATCACAATGTAGCTCATATCTATATGCTTGGTCTAAACTTCAAAAAAACACACAAAACTCACATAAACTTATCTCTGATGATTTTGACCTGTTGACATACATATATATATATATATATATATATGTGGTAAAAACCCTATATAGAAAACCCTTTTATAGTGTAAACCCTATATATAAAAAGGTTAACTCATATTTGTACTGTACAGTTTACACTGAACTCCTGCAGTGCTAGAATGTAAATACCGATATTACCACTGTACAGACTGCACTGTAATTCATGCATTGGCATTTTCTTTGGTATGTGGTGTCATTTTCTTTTGTATAAGCAGGGTAAATACAGTAATAATTTCTTCTGCACGGCATTTCAGCAGCATTTGAGCCCCGGTGGCCATGCACCGGATGGCTGTTCTGGACTTTTCAAGAACGCACAGATTGCCAGTCTGACCCTGTATGCATTTTCGTTAAGGTTAATTAATTAAGCTGAATTTACGATGAAATCTCGGCCCCCTGAAGCCGCAGGGCGTCTGGGGGGCATAGGGCTTTTAGAAGAATTAAATGAAAACAGGAGAACAGGGCAGAAGCCAATAACTGAAATTTTATATTTGGATTACTATTTATGTTATTAGTGAATTACATTATATTTGTAATAATTTAGAACTAAAATGCATGAAAAAAGCATATTGCCACAAAACATGCAAAAAAAATTGTGGGGAATATATGAAGATCGGTTTTTAGAAAAAATCAGCGTGAGACTGATTCTGCGACACCTGATCCTCCGTAAAACTGGGGGCTTACTGTATAGTGCTTTATTATTGATAAATATAGGCATAGGCATCATCAAATGTCAACTAGATAGTCATGCAGGGTGCTCAGTCTTTGATGTCACACACTTTTCTCGCCTGATTGTACAAGGGCTGAGTGAGCTAGAAACTTACTCTGGACAAACTCTGGCTGTCAGTCTTGGCCCTTGTTTCCAATATAAATTGATGTTGAGGGGAGCTTTGCCTCCCCTGTTCCAGTCCTCATCACTAGTAATTGAGGCCTTTCGTTTCCAGCGTTTTTTTCCTCCATAACTTATTTCCCACATGGACAAAATGACTCCCCAAGGTGATGTGACACTAATTACAGTCGACATTTCTTTTGCTAATGAAACTCCCTCCAGGTTTTCTTCAGAGATGTGCTTCCATTTACTCAATGCTGCTGTGTGTCCTTCTGCTTATAAGACTGTGCCTGCATGAATGTGAGATATCTTTTTCCTCCTGTGGCTTGCACTCCATCAGGTGACCTTTGCTGGAGTTTTAACCCTTCTAGTCCCATGTAGGTTTTTGCCCCATGTAGCTCTAATGAGGCATTTAATTGCCTTATAGCATTTGTATGTTGGAGGGGTGGGGTGCTCAGACGATCGCACAGCAAAATACTCTATACTCTTTAACAAGATGAGAAAGCAAATGAAGCAGAAAAAAACACAAAACTGCAACAAAAAAAACTTTTGTATACAGCCATGAAATTTTTTTTTTTATCAAAAAATCATTTTATTTCTGGTTATTGTTCTTGTGTAATGTGTGGGAGTGTCTGTGTAAAATGCACATGTCACTATTGTTTTATACTCTATTGACCACACTTTATTCAAAATTCGAAACAAAAAATAAAATGTACCAATAATACATATAAATAATTTATTTTACACTGGAAATGTTAAACTAAACAACACATTTTTTCACAATTACAACTATTAAAACAGTGATGTTAAGAGCAGAGTTTGTGTGTGACTCTGTTTCATCCATCAGAAACTGAATCAGGAGTGAAGCTGCTGGAATACAGACCATAGAAAAGCTGC
>JBBPDC010032754.1:0-12205 GCA_037974485.1 Hemigrammopetersius urotaenia | reverse complement strand
AGTTCTACACTTAAATTCACCAGAAAACTCAAGATTCAGTCTTTGTTTAGTTCAGTTTAACTGTGGTGTTGACTGTTGATGTTACAGAGAACTTCAATAAAAGTTGCTTAATACTGGACGCCTGTGTTCCTCGCTGTGTGTGTGATGAAAACTAGTCAACTTTACTGACCTTTAAAGCATACATTTCCAGGAAAAGACAATACATCAAAATCAAAGAAATGGTGCAATGTTTACAAATCTTAAACAAAATAATAAATTATTGCTACCCACAGACTTCTAGTACTGTTTTGTCATCAAAGTGGTCACATTGCAAGAGGAGAGAGTTGATTCCAGCCATGTTTATTATTTTTCCTCATTAAATAAGATTTCAATCCGGTGATCATCTAATCAGTACCACATACAGCAGAATGAGGTGTGCGTGTGAAGAAATGTGACCTACACTGGCATGAAATGGTTGTCATACTGATTTAGAATGAAATATATATACATATTTTTCAAAAAATACTAAAAGTAATATTCTACTCAGACAAAAGTGTAAATTGCTTCACATAATTAATGTATTACATGATGCTGATTTCACAGAAACCCTAATGATGACTAATAAACGAATGCAGCATGTAATTTCTACATGCTGAAAACTGCCACAGATGTCCGAACGTAAGTAAGGTGATCCCTCAAGCTAAATAAAGCACTTCCAGTACAATGGAGTATTATATGCCAGGCATATAAGCAACAGTATCATTATTGATTTCTCTCTAGCACTTGTTACTCGGAGGAGAAATAACTTAATTTCCAGTTTGACAGTGTGTGTATGAATAACCCTGAAATAACCATGAAAACTCATCGGCAAAAACCGGCCTTCTTTATTTAATGTCAGGGTTAAGTGAATTCGGAATGTCTCTTTCATTACTTAACAGAATTATGATGCCTAGTGGAATTTAGTGGGTTGGGAGGGTGACAACAAATTCTACTAAGTAAGTAAAGCTTTTATTGTCATCTCAGCTGTATGCATAGTACACAGTGAGACAAAATATCGTCCTCCTGGACCATAGGTGCAACACAGAATACAATAGAACAGCAGCACTCCGACAGATCAACAGTGAGGGTAAAAAGGGGGGATTACAAGTTAACCTATATATTTATAAATATTTACAATACTTCACTTAAAAATAAAATGCTATAAAATAACAGTAATAAATTAATTTAATTTACTGTAATAAAAATACAGGGCTTTAAGAAGAACAAAACGAAAAACACGAGAACACTCGAGACGCTCCACGGGGAAATTCTGGACTGCAGCTGCGTCAAAGGGCAGCAGCCAATCAGCAACAAAGAAAAATAAATAGCGTTCTCGGATTGGCTTTCAAACCTCCTGTCTGTGCAGTGGTATTTCACCATCCCAAGATGCGTTTTTCTGTGTTCTATCGATAGTACCAAAATATTTAGGATTTTTTTTTTATACGGAAATGTAGCTGAATTACTAAAATGCATGAAAAATGATATATTGGCTCGGCCACCACGCCCCCTACGACGGACTAAAAACCACTGTGCTGATCCACATTAAAGTGGGGGCTAACTGTGTGTGTGTTTACATACGGAGAGAGAGAAAGAGAGCACCTGTATTTGATAATTAAGGTTGGGCGATATGACATTTATGGCTAAAGATTTATTAAGTGTGAAATCGAAGCGTCTTGGAAAAACTGCACAGCCACAGAATGTAGACCATGCGCACAGTGTTGTTGAAGCACGTTATGCATTAAAATCAACTTCTGTTGCATTACTCACTGCTAACTGGCTAACACATTGCTAAATAATTGTGTCAACTCCATTAAATGGGTTTTCACCCTAACTTTTCTAGTGAAATGTTGATGCTGCAGCATACAATTACATTTTAGACAATTATTTCCACAAAGCCCTGACCTTAAGCCAAGTGATTAACTTTGGGATGAACTGAAATATCAACTGCAAGCCAGGCCCTCATCCAACATCAGTCCCTAACGTTACAAATGCGCTTTTGACTGAATGTGCTTAAATTCACAAAGAACATGAAGATTATAATGATGATGCTCTTTCACTACAATAATATAAGCTTCTAGAGCTACCTTGACTTATTGACAAAAAAAGTTTGAAAAAAGTTTGAAAGTAAAGTGATTATTTAAAGGGGCATTTTTAGGAGAGGAGGGGGATAAATATCATCCTCTAATTTCTCAGCTTGACCTTAGCTATAAACCTCATCAGAACTAGCCAAATCTAATTACTGCCCACTCTCTCGAAACATGGTGTCGTGTCGGCTGAGGCGGCAGCAGCAGGCATGCTTTTTCTGAGAAGTCTTTATTTCAACACAAAAGTTCAGGCTCACATAAACAAACATAAGCTGCAGTGGAAGCGCCCTTTCCGTTCGAGGGAATTCCTCTCCGTGACACTCCCATGGCACTCACTGTCTCTCTGGTTCTCTGGAGGACCTTCTCTCCATATTAGAACCCCAGCAAGTTCACAAACACAGTCCTTGAGCCTTTGTACAGAGCCCAGAGTCGACAGCCACTCTCCAGGGGGGGCTACGGCTCGCCTAGGCACTCCTGCACGGATACAGACAGAGAGAGATAAAGAGGAAGGGGCAAACACAAAAGAGTTCAGTGTGTGTGCCACTCATCACACTAACACTTTCCGGCTCATTGTTGCTTCCTTCCTCGTGCTCTGTCTGGGACAGCTACTGGAGTGAGCTCCTCCGTCGAGCCCCAGCGCCTCCTGAGTGAGACAGTCTCTCTGGGTCAAGTTCATAAGCACACAGTGACACAACACCGTTCTCACAGAAGCTTCTTCACCAGCATTGCAGTGTAAGATAGTTTCCATGGTGCACTTGCATCGGCACACAGGAGGAGAATACTGTTTCTCTTCAAACTCACACACATAGGGGCAGAGTAACCCTCCGGACCTACCCAGCCAAACAGTGTTCTACAACTAGAACTCAGGTAACTTAAAGGCAGGTGGACATGTCGTTAGGTGCCTAGCAACCCAGCTCTTGTGGCTTCCCCACAGCTGGGCTCCATCAGCACCTAACGACCTCTCACTCACAAACAAACACAAATAGTGGCCTCTAGTGGCCGGTGATGGGACGTGACAGTTAATCAGCAGATCCTCTTGGCTACTCTCGCCAGCCTTGGAATATCGGGCACAGCATGGCAATGGCTTGAATCCTACCTTGATGACCGGAAGTACCAGGTAGCATGACAAGGCTCCCAGTCTGCCCTGCAAAGATTGTCCACTGGTGTACCTCAGGGCTCGGTCCTTGGACCACTTCTCTTTTCTCTATATACTGGTTCTCTTGGGGATTTAATAACCTCACACAGATTTTCCGACCACTTTTATGCAGATGACACTCAACTAATCCACTCTTTCCCCTCCAGTGATGATCAATGTTTTAAATATTAATTATGCCAGCTGTTAATGTCAGAGTCTAATAAAGATGGATGGTAAATATTCAGTTTTCACAAGATTAACATGTACATGTTTAACATTTACCTTTCATACTAATATTTAAAGCGTGTTACAGATATTTAAGCCACATCCTTTATTGTTGGTCTTTCAGTTTACAGAGACTTTTTTGAACTTAAGGGCTGTCTGACTATAGTAGCACTTTACATACACTAGAATACCAAACACTCGTAAACAATGATAATCTAATAAGGATTCAGAAATCACCGAAGCATTTAAGACAGTTAATGACTTATGATTGTGCTCTATAGTTATAGGAAAAGAAAACAGGAAAAAGTGAAAAGCGTTTTCTATCATTTGCCTGTTTCAAAGTTTTAACTATTTCTCCAGATTGTCTAACCTGTGCTAACTCCTAGTGTTAGCTGATTAACTAATTAGCTAATACTCAGCTCACAAGCATTTCAAGTAGTAAAAAGAACATTATAAACACTATGGGGACCAGTACCTCAAGGCATTTGCATGGTGTTGTAAAATAAAGGACTATTTAGCCTTTAGTCATAGTACACAGTCAGTTGTAATAACTATGCTGTTAAAGGTGAAGTCAGCAATAATGCCTAGTATTCAGTATTTTCTTCTCTCTGAGAAGGGTACAGTTTAGCTACACTGAAGTAGAAATGTTGGTTTCTTATGTCTTATGTTTCTTATTTTGCTTTAGATGATGCTACCTTGCAAAAGAAGAGTATAGAGAATATAGTGTAAAAAAAACAAAACCCTTGAGAACATGTAATGTTTGGTAAAAAGTTAGTCTGGGTGCCTTTACTCTGGACCCAGCAGCTCCAGCACCTTCTGAAAGACAGAATGGACAAAAACCTAACATTCAAAGCGGACTCTCTTAGCTACTACCTGCCCAAATCTCCAATCGAAGCAGGCGTAGCTGAAACAAATAATGAGAAACAGTAAAGATACATCAGTCAGTCAGGTCAATATGCTCTGTCTCAGACCATTAGCCAGTCAGGCCTGGATGTGCCATGCTGTTTCGAAAGAGAGGGAACACTGCAGACTTATCAGTAGCCCTGAGGATATGCCTCACTGAGAATAGCAGGATAAATGGGAGCCTTCATTTACTGGGCCCTGTGAGAGAAGATCCATTCTGCCACCCCCCTCCCATCCCCCTTTTTTAATTTAGCGCTTTGGAAGGGAAGACAGAGAGTAGCTGCGTTTAAGCGATGCAGATGTTCACAGAGGAGATTTCACAGAAATTTTCACTTAGGACTGATAACAGCAAACTACATTGCTATGCAATCTGCATTGTGTTCCCTCTTCTTAGAACATGCACCCATGTACGTACGTTCACTGGTGTTTAAATCTGCACTAAAGGTGGCTTGAGCATAGAGACACCGGCACTAAACTGCATTTTCACATCTTGCACTTTTCTTGTACTATATGTCTTTCCTTGAGGTTCTCTTATGACATTTGGAATAATCTATATTTACCCAAACGGTTTCAACATTTCTTTATCCCTTACAATTAAACAGGTGGTCTTTTTGTTGGTGCCTCTTCAAGAATATATACAGTAACCCCCCGCTTTTTGGGGGGGGGGTTACTTTCCAAGAGCATCCTCGTATAGTAAAAAAAAAAAAAAACCCACGTTGTTGTGATAAAGAAAAAAGCCTAAAAATGCCTATAGTTTATAGTGTAAACCCTAAATACGGCCCCAAATAAAACTCAATTTAATACATTAACAAAAATGTAAAGGCAAACCCCTATTCCTAGGGGTGCTCAAGTGTAAATACCGATGTTACTCCTGTGTAGACAGTACTGTTGATCAGTGGTCCCCAACCACCGGGCTGCGGAACAGTACCGGGCCGTGGGTCATGTGGTACCGGTCCGCGGGCTGCACAGAAAAAAACCCGTGGATGTTCCCCGTGTTCTGCTGTCGCTCGTTGTTACGAAAATGCTGTTAATAAAGCTGCGAGTTCACACTGGATTTACCTTTATTATTATTATATATATATATTTTTTTTTTATATTATTACTATATTTTTAAAATATCCCTATTTTTATGCGTATCATTGATTTGTATAAGTACACATACGTATGTTTATTGAGTCCTAGATACCTCAGCTTTGTGAACAGTCTACTGGGCACTATGGATCTGTTGGTCGGAAGGAGAACTTGTGGTGCTAGGGATGGAGGAGGAGATGATGTTCAACAGTCTCTTCATGACCACCGAAGTCAATGCAACCGGCCGGTAGAGGGCTTGTTGTTCTTTGGCACGGGGATGGATCTTTTGAAGCTTGTGGGGAGCACAGACTTCACCAGGGACTCACTGACGATGGAGGTGAACACACCTGCCATGCTGGACAGCACAGCAATGCAGCAGACGGCCAGTGATGCTGTTTATACCCACTGCTTTCCTGATGTTCACTCTCCTCAATGCTGCTCAGACATCACACTCCACAATGCTGATCACATATTCCTCACTGTTGACATCACAGTCCTCAGTTGTGAGGCTGTAGTTAACGCTAGCTGCCTGGCTAACCTCAAAATGGGCTAATCTCAAAATGGGGCAGTCAGCTCACTGGCGAATGCAGTCGGCGTTGATCGGCATTGTCCTTGGCTTTGTAGTCCGTGAGGGTGCGCAGTACATTCCACATGCTCCGTGTGTCACCCTGGTGGAAGTAAGACTGCTACATCCATAAACTCATTGATGTCGTCCGCGCATGACCGGAAAATGTCCCAGTCTACGTCATTGAGCATGTCCTGTAGCATAGCTTCTGACTGGGCAGACCAGCGTAGCACCTCCCTCGCACTACCTCATCCCTATGTATGCTGTGTTTATACTGAGGGATAAGGAAAATGGTGTTGTGGTCAGACTTTCCACAAGCTTTGTAGCCCTGCTTCAACAGCATGTAGCAATGGTCCAAAATTCTTGCTCCCCTCGTCAGACATGTAACATGTTGATAAAAGTTTGGCGTAACTTGTCTCAGCTACAACAAGGGCTGTGTCTGGGTCTTTATACTGAAAGACACTCAGCACAACATGTAGCTCAGACAAAGGCGTGGGTTGGGATGTAGACCACCATGCAGATGACCGAGGTCAACTCACGGAGCAGGTAGAAACGGCAACACTTACTTCAAATGAGGCGAGCAGCTAATGAATAGAGTAGACACATTCCTGGCATTGCACCACTTGTTGTTAACCATGAAACACTCTCCTCCACTTTTGGTTTGTCCGACTCTGCTGTTCTGTCCATGCGGAACCCTGAGAAAGAGTTTTAGGCACAGTCTGGCACAGCGGGGGTTAGCCAGGTCTCGGTGAAGTCCCTCATGTCTTGTTGGGAAGTAACTCTGGTTAGTTCTCCAGACCGTACATTAGCCAGCAGGACACTCGGCAGTGGTGCGTGGTGCGCTTGCTGTTTCAGCCTGCTGCAGACCCCAGCGGTTCTTTGTTCCACACTGCAGACAAGCATAGGGTCCACTGTGGTTGGGTTTAAAAGTGTCCGAAATTATGTGTGAGTTCTGAGTCGCCCGTCACGTCACCCTCCGTCTGTGTCACAGCATGTGAGGTATGTGCACTGCTGGGCTGAAGCGCCTGTAGGCTGGATCAATCCCTAGAGGCTCCACTGGAAGCAGAGTCTCCAACCCTAGTGCTCCTCACGGCTCCTGTAGCGGAGCGATTCAAGTATTGCGACCCAGTCAGTGGGACGGGCGGCCCTTTCGGCCGTGAAAGGGTCCCTTCGTGTGATTCTGAAAGAGAGAATCTCTGTGTGTTTCACGCTTCAGACTGTTTACCTGCCTGTTTATCATTAAAGTCCCTTTGAGTTCTGTTCACTCCTGGGTTTGTGTGACATTTGAAAGACGATATTATATCTTAAAGACGGAGCCTATAATTTTCACAAGAACAGTAATTACACGTTCAATAACACTTCAGTGATCTTCATTGATTACATCATTAGAAAAACACTGAGAGTACCTGAACTGAACATACTTATGACATTTATGGAACGAGTATGTCCAGTTCTGCCTGTCGGACTTTTAGCAACATGATGCGTTTTGCACTCTACACAAGAGCAGAACAAAATCTAATCTTAGACCGTCGTGCGTTTCCTGCCAACAGCAAGCCAGAGGTATCTGTTTGAAGAACTGGAATTTGCTTTAAATGGATTCAACTGGATCATTTGGAACAAAACTCGCTTGGTTCCATACAGTGTACCCAAGTTTAAGTAATATTGTCTGACACTGCACTGTAACATCACACTCAAGAGAATAGCCTTGGAGTACAATTTAAGAGAGAGTGTGTATGTCTTCACAGGAAAAAGGATTTTCAATCAGCAAAACAATTGAGCCCAGGGACTTTTAAATCAGCAAACAAACCTAAAGTACACAGGCTTTCCTTTCTTTTTGTTAGTGCATCAAAAGGGCTTACACAGAGGAAGCAGAGTTTAACATACTTGCAAAAGCGTTCTGCTCACAGACAGAATACAACACATACACAAACACTGCAAATGCACCAAAAAATGATGCAAATGAACATTTATTTTAAAATATATGCAAATGTATGCCATTTTCCCCCCAAAACCTTTGCTCTTTCAATACTGTAGCCAGACGACAGCGTGCTTGAGATTCATAAAGCATTTATTCCACTGGTTAGACACAGACCTTTCCCAGGCAGCCTTTCACTTCACTGCATGTTTCTGCCGGGACACCGACATTCGTCACCAGCGTCAGGACTCAGCGTTCTTCCCTGCTGGCCTCACGTCACGATTCACTGGCAGACGTTTAAACGACACTGCTTTGCTTTACAGAATTCTCCATTAACCATTCGGTCACCAGGAAACACGGACCGGAAACAACCAACTGCCTACAACTGGACCACCATGTGTCAGTTCTGCCCCTCCCATCTACAGGAAGGCCAGTTTTTCCAGAGCTGTCTCCACTAAAGGTCTGGGTATACTCTGAGCAAAACCAAGCTTGTGAAGTTTGTGCAAAGACGAAAACATGCCATTTATAACCTTAAATATTCTCTGCAATTTTCTTTTGGCTGTTCCCTTTTGAACTGACCAATCACAGGCTTTGATGCACAGCAGGTTTCTGCCACTGCGCAACATCTCCAACTGTCATTTCTGCATTAGTATACTGAAGCATACAGTAGTGGTTTGAGTCTGACTAATGACTAGCACTCTTATAATTCTGCAAGATACAATTTCATTGATTCATTTTTGCTTATTTATGGTTGTTCTTATATCTATAATTTTATTTCTAGCATAAATATGTTAAACTGTATGGCAGGGATGTGGTTTATGTTTTTGATATTTGAGCGCCCATAAAACTGATCTGCTTAACATAATGTATTAAAGCATGGTAAAACAGCAGAAACTACACCAATGTACAATAAATAGCTACATTAATCAATAATAAGCAATAATAAGTAGCTCAACCATTTAGCGATTATTCATTAAAAGTCAGGCCTATAGTTCAGAATAGCTCACGCTTGTCTTCCCTATTCCACTAACACTGTCACTCAAGCGCTCCCTCTCCTTCCACCAGAGCACAGCTGTTTCTGTTGCTGATCCGCAGCGTGACTGACAGGGGGCTGACTACAGAAGGGAAGAAGGGAAGAAGGGAAACCGTGAGGATAGCCTAGAAAAAAGTGAAACCACTAGCCCATGCACACCAAGCCCTTTGCTAAGCCACCGGGTCTTTCAGTGAAAGCAGTCTGTGTGAAATGCTCATCCATGCCTAGATAAATATCTCTTCCTCACCCCAAGCCCTGGTCCGAGGCTTTCTTGCTCGACTGCTAACTGGAAAGACCCCCCCGGAGGAAATTCCACTGAGCAGATCCTTTTGTGCTTCACAATATCGGTTATAAAAATAAACGTTACAGCCAAGAACCCTAAAGGTTACCGAAAGAACAATACTCCACAACACTCCTCTCAACGGACTGCTCTTTCAACACTTACCTTTGGAAGTGCTTTTTAAAAAAAATAGCCAAAGATGCTGTACAATTTTGAGAACAGTCTACTCAAACCCAGCGCCACATAATCTTACAGGGACCCTCAGCTCCAGTGCAACAGCACACTTTAAATGTCCTGTGTCCTGTGTTCTCTCCCCGTAGTATCGAACATATTATCGAGTATCGAGTACCATTCCTGGTATCGGTATCGAGTTTGATATTTCGGTATCGTGACAAAAGCCTAGTTTTATGAGACCAGGCTAAATAAAAGCCAAGAATCACAGGAATCTGAACTTTTCACAGGAAAAGTTCTGAGGTGTCCAGCTATTTACACAGTAACAAGAACAGACTCTATTTTACTGCCTTTATTCTCCGTCTGTGTTGTCTTAACTCTATGTCCCAAGGAGAAAGCAGAGGGTATGCCTACTGCTTAAATCCCACACCATCTGCTGTTCATGCCATTCCAAGGGATACAACAATGGATCTGTAGGAAAAGGGGTTCAGCTTCAGGATCAAGACAAACAGACAAATACCCAGAGCATTAAGGAGGGAACATAAAGGAATGGGGAAGATAAGTCCTCCAGGCCAATCGAATGCGTCTGAATGTGGTCTTGCAGATATGGAAGGGCTCAGTGCTTGCAAAATGAAGATGATGAGGAAAACTGGCTTTTGGTATTCGACACGGCCAAGTCCATAAAGCGCCGCACTTCAGAAAAACGCAGAGCAACATCCTCCAACCAAGCCCCCGCTTCTACCACTCCTGAGTCTGTGTTCCTGAGTCCGTGCTCCTGAGTCTGTGTTGGTTGAGTCTATAGGTTTTGTAAGTATAATATTTTTTACCAATTGTTTTCATCAATGACTGCAAAAATGATAAATGCAGTAATAAAGAAGAATTATGAACAATGATAAGTGTAGCAAATTGAGTTTTTGGCAAAAGCATATCTAATTTAAGCAGAATATATATAATACTGTAGTCACCCGCCGGATAATCAGACACCGGACCGACTGAACTCAAGCAGTTTCTTTATTAAATTATCCCTAAAACAATAGAGCTGTTGTTTCAGCCACAATTCACACCACTAAACCTCAATACACCTCCCTCCTCTCGCTCTCTCCCAACCCCACACACACACACACACACACACACACAGACACACTCTCTCACACACACACACTCACACTCACACTCACACTCACACTCACACTCACACTCACACTCACACTCACACTCACACTCACACTCACTCACTCACTCACTCACTCACTCACTCACTCACTCACTCACTCACTCACTACTGCGCTCACAACACATATGGAGGCATTTCTTATTTTTTACACAGCTCACACTGCAATAGCCCAGAAAAGAATAGCACCCTGTGCATTTTACACTCACACTGCTGCAAACTGTACAAAAATGAATAGAAAATAAGGGGGAAAAGGTCTCTTATTTTTTCCATGGCTGTATATATTTAGAAATCTTAGAAATCAAGCGTGCTTTCCGAAGGATGTACAAAAGCAGACACATGCAAATCGTGACCTTGTTACTTCATCAGTATGTAAAGCAGCGGGACTCCGCAATTACCTCTCTGTCCTGATTTGCAAAAGTTGGAGAGAGTCAGTGGCATGGGTTCATTTGAGAGAACGCATTTACTTTCAGAACAAGCTTGCAGCCTACATACCTCAGAACACAAAAGAGTGCAATTCCTTTGATCCTCGTTCTAGACACTGTGATATTTGGTAGACTTTTGTCTCGGGATGGCCCAGCTGATTTTGACAATGACTTGGTAGGGGAGATAAAAGTATTGTGTAGAGCATCTATGGGACAACGCCCCATACTGCCATAACGTTTTTTATTTGACATAAAAATAGAATATCAGTACGTAGCGAGACTGTGATTTCAATTTTCTCTCAGTTCTTCAATGTTGGAACTTTACAAATAAGCAAATCTTAATCTGACAGTAGTTAATAGAATCCATAGCTTCTCTCCAGTTTGCAGAACGTTTTCTTGGTCTCCAGAAAGCTTGCCCAGACCCAGGCTTGCTTCTTCTGGCCACTCTTTAGATGTGAACTGATTTAGCAGCTTTTGGAATTACTTCAAGAGGAATTAATTATTCAAAGTTTCTGCATAATTCAGTAATTGGTGCTGTTCAAACATGGCATTAGCACTTAGAACTCTCCTCTGGTTCTCACACTGTTCTGAAACTTGAGTGTTTCCTCAAATGCTATGTCGCATTGGATCAATGCGTCTGTTAAATTAATGCAATGTAATGTAGCATCATGAGTGAACCAAACACAGGTGGCCAACACTGAATACGACTTTGAACAAGATATGTAGTGTCTGTCAGATGCATTGTTATCCAGCATTGTTGGAGGTAGTCAGGGACGCATATGACCATTTGTAGTGTGAACACTAAAGTGTCTTGATGCGTTCTTGATAGAAACCACCTCATTACTCTATCTGGGAAACACATAACTGCAAGGCTAGAATTCATCTGCTGTCTGAGCTAAGACTAATGGGACCTGAGCCAGAATTTGCAGGATATTTCCAAAGCAGTTACATAGAATTTGTGTGTGAAACTCGTCCCCAGCAGAAATGCTATGAAATCAGATTTCATGCAGACAAAATGTCCCCTATAATCTGATCAACGAAGATACATATTAATGCCATTTGTGAACTGGGTCGCTAAGAAGTCGTTCAGAATGCCGGAATGTGAATTGGTATATTGCATGTGTTTACAACCCAAATACACTCACCTAAAGGATTATTAGGAACACCTGTTCAATTTCTCATTAATGCAATTATCTAATCAACCAATCA
>JBBPDC010032723.1:0-12206 GCA_037974485.1 Hemigrammopetersius urotaenia | reverse complement strand
AGATCTTTAAGTCCATCTCATGAAAAATCGGAGCAGAAACAAAGGTGTTGCGTTTATATTTTTGTTGAGTGTAGCTAAGAGTCTTAAGGCGTTTTATTCAGTACACTAGGAATTATTCAATAATGAATACATCTACATGTAAGACTCAATATTCTTTATTTGTCACACACACTGCTATACAAGGACAGCATGTAGTGAAATGAGTGACAACATCGAGTGAAGAATTCAAGTTTAGAATGTCAGTTGAGAAGATGATAGTTATTCAGTGTAGATTTACAATCAGCTTACATTGGATTGGTATATTTTTTTTGTAATCTGGAAGTAGAAGAGCTACACAGCCGCATTTGCGTGTGGGCCAACATGACAGGAGTCATGTTTAAAGTTGCACAAAGAGTCCACACTTTCTGACAAGACAAAACAAGTACCGGCAGACATTTGAGAGGCCCCGTTGAGAGAAGCTGCGTCTGCTTTTTGATGTGGTTGGAGCTTTCATCCCATCCTGGTCTATGAAAAGCCACAGACGCACTCCTCGATCCTTCAACAGAAACCCTGTTCCTCTCCGGCTCACCTGCTGCATGTCCTCCTGCAGCAGGCGTCAATCCCACCCAGAGCACGCCGCTCCCCCAGCGCTGACTCCCCCAGTCAAGCGAGAGCCAACGTGCTACTACCTCACATGCTCGGGCCATGTGACTGCGCTCCGTCACCATGGTAACTGTATGATCGCGCTCGTTTGATAGAATCCGTACTACGAGCTGCTTTACTTTTAGAGGATTTGCGTTATAGACACTGGCTCTGCATCAGAGAGGGCACACAGTAGAGGCTGGTAGAGATGCGGCTTCAAATCAGAGACGAACCCCCCTCCTACCAGGACCCCCCCTCCCTGCTCCTACTGTTTAACCCTCGGCTAATGAGCCAGCCGCTGCACACCAAAGGACCCGTGCGCCCGCCCCCATTTCCACACATCAAAAGAGCCGGGGACGAGCAAAGCTGTCCATATAACAACAGTGACATACATTTACACATCTGTAGAGAATCTAGAATTCAAAACAAAAGCAACCTGTTGTCCACAGTTCAAGAAGAACTGCCTGTTGCTTGGTCAAATTCACCCCAGTCCCACGGGTAATGAAAATCTAACGTGGAACGCTCTCGGTTTTTATGGTTTTGCAGGGCCTGTGAAATCAGTTGAATCTGATTTATGCTCTATTTTCTCTTCTCGCTCAGACCTGTGAGCTGTTTTCAAATCGAGGGTTTTACAGAACAGCCTGCACTCCAGGACAATCTAAAAGTGAATCCATCCAAAAAAAGCTGCAACACACAATTAATCCACTGAAATTTACATTCGCAACGAGCCAGCCTAAAGATGACTTTACAATCTGACTGATATTTGTAGCGGTCTGAAAATTCTACATGAGAAGGAGCTTTTAACACACTTTCATTTATGAAAGGGATCTTGGTAACAAACAAATGTGTGAAGATAAAAACTCTTTGAGTGAATTACTCAATTAGCTATGAAATTAATCCCTAATTACTAGATTACTAATATAATTGATATTGACAGCCCTGTAGACTAGCGGCCCCCAACCTTTGTTGTGTAATTGACCAGTTAATGTAAACAATATTTTCACAGATGCAAATAAAAACAAAGTGCGTCCATTTATGAATTTTTCTAGTTTGTGGGCTAAATTTTTGATGTACCGAGATGAGCGTATTTTCCAACATAAAAGATCTTTCAGGCTCTGATAATCAATAAATATTCTGTCTTTCTGGTCCACGGACCGATGATTGGGGACCTCTGCTATAGACCACCATTTGATTTATGACACGGGGTTGTCTCTATATTTCAATTATTTGCAGAGTTTCAATGAAGCCAAATTAATGTGCTTATCCATGTTTTTACACATATTATTTGCTAAAGAGATTTGCAGACTGGTGATGGTTGTCTCCTTTGTAGTGTAAAAATTAAATTGTAGTGTAAGATCTAATTGAAGCTAATTAAAGTAATAAAAAAAAAGTAAGCAAAAAAAACATTTCATTTTCATAATGTTATGATTGATGTAATCAATCGACCCCAAGACAAGTTAGGAATCCAAATTTTGCTTCTTTAGTTTAGAACTGGGGCTCTGAGACTATCATTGTAAATAAACAACAGTACAGTCACACAAACCCTTTCTAGAAATGGCCCGCCAAAAAGGCTTTTTACTGCTTTTGTTATGCAGCATCAACCGGAGGAGGACAGGCACCTGCTTTTTGTCTTGGTTCCTTTCTTCTTCCAGCTTTAAAGAGTTTTTCCTTGCCTCTGTCGCCCTTGCCTGGGACCCAGATTTTGTAAAGCTGCATTGCTCCAACATCAGTTGAAAAAGTGATATATAAATACATTTGACGACTTCATTTAAAGTGGTACAGACTTACTGATGTGGTTTAGGACTCCATTTCAGATATCACCAGGGTTGTAGGAAACAATGTTAGAAAGTGACCATTCTGTCATATGTGAACACACGACAGCACACAGTGTGAACAGCATGAAATTTTTCCTCTGCATTTAACCTATTCACCAAGTGAAGCAGCGAACACAGCGCCCGAGGAGCAGTGTGTGGGGACGTTACCTTGCTCAGGGTTCCTCAGATGTGCTTAGCAGTCTTGAGAATCAAACCCATGACTTCCTGATCGCAGGGCAAACACCCTAACAACTACAATACCAGCAGATCAGATTCCTCTGTATTAATTATGATTGTTGCTACACAAATGGATTCTAGATCAGCATTGCTGCTCTTGAGGCGGTTAGTAAAAATAGACCCTGTTGTATAGGGCTGTCCACAGCGTTTGTCCAGTTTTATGGCTCACAGTACGTCATTCTGTGTTCTAAACCACCTCTACAACTCCACGCCACCTTATTGAGAGTTTAAATCCTTTAGGGTCGTATTTAAGGGACAGATTTGGTAGTCAGGTCGTGTTTGTTACCAACGTGTCTTGACCTTGAATGGAATTTTATTAATACACAAACTTTTAAAAATAAAAAAGTATCTATCAGAAGTAAAATTCAATGTTCAATCTTTTTTATTAGATTTTTCGTTTTATTTTCAGTTGTATAATTAGTCAGCGGACTGCTTGTGGGTTAAGAAGAAAATTTTGTTGAAGCCGAGTTATTCATTAGTTCATTTTGTAAAATATTCCCTTTTCACCCACTTCATACATTTAGTCACTGGCAAAGCTGGCATTTCCTTTTACGCCCACTCGGTCCAAAATGTGTTTAAACGTAGAAAAGGCAGAAAAAGTTCAACAAAGCACCCAAAGGCAGAAAGCAGCTCTCAGTGTGTGGGAGTCTATGCAAATCCTCTTTAAAAACAGGACCGAAATGCACTGGGACATTGAAATTTTTAGCCTTTTAGCTGCATTTTCTTATTACACTTCTCAAGCAGCCTTGTGCAGTCAGCGAAATGGAATGGATATTCATTTATTTATTTAAAATATGATTTTGTACTTTAGCTGCCCACCGTTGAGAATTTTTCCTTCCCTTTCGGGCCCAATTAACAATGATGTGACACTTAAGAGTTTCATCATGATGTCACTGGGCGACTGTTTTCTCAGGAGCATGCGCTCCCGATACTTTCAGAAAACTTTTTGTTGTCAAACTTAGTCTAGCAGCTACAGCAAATAAGTATTTTCTGCAGCCTGAGGCAGGTCACCAGCTAAACCTGTTAGATGAGATTCATGTCATGTGTGATATTCTGCCGGTATATTTAGGCCTGTGTGGGTGGACGGTAATTGCAGACTACCACGTGCACAATCAGGGAATTTAAGCACTTTGGCGCTTTTCTGAGTGGCAGCTCTGACCTCACGGCGAAGAGCGGCGAGTTACCGTGGCAACTAGGCCCGGCTGCCGGCCTGAGGAGCGTGACGAGCCGCGAGCGCCGGAGCAGGTTTCTCTCCGTATGGCAATTTACGTCCCTCATTTTCATCTCTAGTCGTGGACTTTGATTGAGTTAAAATATTCCAACAGCCTGTAATTAAACATTTTATGGAATCAGTTGATTGCACACGTATTAGACTTGACGCGGCTGTTAGTTCGCGAGCTGATTAAGTGAATTTGCGGAGAGACGTCCCGAACTTTCAGTCGAAATGGGACTTCAGCCAGTGTGTTAAAAATAGACGGCCCCATGTTGATAATAGGCAGAAACGTGTAGTTCACAAACACGCTCCCTGGTTTATTACAGCAATTTTATAAGCTTTATTTAAGCTCCCGTCATATGTTAGATTCATGTGAGAACCTTAGAGTAGACCCTTTTTTTCCTCTGACTCTCAAATCCTGTTTCAAAGAGGGACACTTACATGCTTTACTGAGCTCAAAAGTCTGGCGTCCATCTCTCTGGCTTTAAGACACGTGGCAGCGACTACAGTTAACTTCTGTCATCAATGCTGGGGGTGTATGTGTGTGGTGTGTGTGAGAGTGTGTGTGTGTGTAATGTGTGTGTATGTGTGTGTGTGGTTAAATGGTTTTGATTGCCAAAGTGGAGGTTCACACTGTGTTTTTGTGAACATGGAAAAAAGTGAGGCATACTGTGTTTTGTTCTTCTCTCCTTTGTTTTTCGAAGGCTGCATTTGGCTCTATGTGCGTGTGTGTGTGTGTGTGTGTGTGTGTGTGTGTGTGCGCGCGCGCTTTTGTTGCTAAGCAACAGCTAGTGATCGCTAAGTGATCAGCCAAACTATTGTTATACTAACCGTAGATAACAAAAAAATAACGAAAGACAAGCCAAAAAAACATAAAATATGTTGTCAAATGACACAACCCTTCAGCCCCAAATTCTCAAGAACCACACTGAGAGGAGCCCGAACCTTCTGCTTTTTATTAATACTCCAACTTCCAGTAATTTGATCAAAAGTCTGTACCATTTCTAAACCTGCAAACGAACCAAACCAAAGTTCAGTTTAATCTGAACTGAACCAAACTGAAAAGATATCAGTCACCATGTAATCTTATCGTTAACCAAAAGGTGATTTATTTGGGTATTCTAGACAGATTCTACAGGAAACAAGCTTTTCAGTGATGTATGACAACATGAATGTGACAAATGTGAGCAGAGCTCAGCCTTTATTGATGTTATACACTTTAACATGAGTGGATGTGAAATGGCTGAACACTCCGAAATGAATGCACTTCTTTACAGTTCTGATTCCAGCTTAAGAGAAGACATGTTCTACAAACAAACAATCTAAAATGACCAAGAGTCATTTCTGCCTGTAGTGGCTAAAATTAAATTACTAATTTAATCTAGTAACTGCTGAAGCTGCTACCAGTTTTAGCATCAGCGACCATTATTAAGAGTAGTTGATAGGCTACATACATCATGCTACTACAAAATCATGAATGCTACTCAGTGATATTCACGTCTGTTCCCGCAAACAAACGTGACCGTATGCAGTTGTGATGTCCATAGAAAGAGACCAAATTAAACCATTTAATATCATTAAAAACTCATCATGAGAAACTGACCAATCAGTGTGCTGCATTTTTCAAAATAGGTGATGTTTTGCTTTCCCTCACCTTGACCTGAAAGAGACTTGGAATACAGGTTTGGAATAAAAAACAGTGGCCGCATGCAAAGACTCATTATTTGAAGTCAGTAACAAGCTGGTAAGAAGACGCTTATGCACAGAAATATGTGCAGAAATGTCAATGTCAATGAAGTGACACAGAATATAAAAAAGCTACTGTAATTTCACATTTGGACATCAGTTTATCAAAAAAGAATTTGAATAATACTCAGGATAATTCACAATGACATACAACACAAAAACCCACATGTATGACCTTGTATAAAAAATATAAAGAGGATGGAGGTCAAAGAGAAGACAGTTCTATGTTTATGCGTGTTAGAGCCACAGACAAGCAAAGCACTGCAGTACAGAATCAGGCCACATGACTCACCAGCCTACAGCCTTACTCTGGACAGAAAAAAAGTATAACCTTCCTCACATCATCATATGTGTAGCCTTCACCAACCTCCAGTCTTCACTTCCAACCTCCCAGCACCCGTAGGTCTGAGTGCTGAGTGCGGTGGAGCCTGTCCGGCCGTCCACTGTTGGTTCACTTCAGTTCGTTTGGGAACTTCAGTCGAAAAGGTCAAGTGCTTTGCCGGCACACGCTGCAATTTTTCAACCTCATCCAAAAATGGCAGAGTGAATTTCAGTAACCCCATCTACTCATCAACCCATCCGTCCATCTCTCGGTCTCTGTCTGTTTCTCCCTCTCTGGCAAAGGTTGCTGCCAAAGTGTACGGCAGACAGACCAGTAGCTACAGCGGGGCTGAAAGATATGGACAAACATCTTTTCCCAATAGATTCTTCTGTATCATTTACTTGAAAGTGATCGATAACAATTACATGAACTGACATGATGCTGTGTTTCGAGTCTGAACAGTATTTTGACTAACTGAAAAGGTTTAAAGGAATGTGAATGTGATGTGATAATGCAGCATCTTATTGTTATTCATCATTTTGATAGACCTAGCTTAGTGGTTCAGAACAGAACCTTGAAAGAATCCTTTCTGCTAGGCTTGATTTTGCCTGATCTGTAGACCAACGACTCACTAAATACACTGCAAGAACTGACTGGAATGTGGAATGTACAGATGAGTCAAATTAAAGAAAAGACTTGAGAAAAGAAGCTCTGATGAACTGGGCAGCACTGGTTAAATACCACACTGGACGCATCTCAACAGAGGTGCCAAAAAACATCAAGAACAAGCCCCTTCCATATTCTAATTGCATAAATGCAACATATTTGCTTCAGTATTTGACGATGTTTACATTTGACTGATATGTCAGACCAATATTTAACAATATATTTACTGGAGCCTAAATGTGCAATATGCTGTGCAAAAATATAAGAATCATGAAATTGATGGAATGTCATCTATTCCTCCACTAAAGATTTTGGCCGGGTAGGCCGCCATGGAGAAATGCTACCAGTGGACATGCCATGAACGGGTTTAGTTAAATGTTTGTAGAAATGCTGTTGTGTTCCTAATGTCATTAATTCAAAAAATTTTGCTGCTAAATTTGCAGAAATACAGTGTGCACTGGAGAGTAAATGGTATGTATAGAAATGTTTACCATGTTTATGTACCACATGCTCATTCAGATGTATCTAGTCCACATTTCTAGAATGTATAAATCTTTATGTATTGACGGGATGAACATGATATACATGGAGCATACAGAATATCAGCATCAGCTGTTCCTTTATCTGTGCTTCCCTAATATTTAACAGGATCAATCTTTCAGCATTATTCATTACTCACCTTAGGGTTTCCAGATTAAGCTACAAGGTTTACGTTCTGACTAGACTAGTGATGTAAGGTAAAACAATCACTTAAGTATTTGTCTGTTAATCCTAAAGTTTTTAGATTGACCGCTCTTTCAGTAAAAACTCCAAGCCATGTGTGATATACTGGGAAATATTTGACATGTGTGAATTACCGTGATTTTACTGTGAATTTTCTGTTCTATCTTAAATAGAGAAACCATTAAGATTCTGGCACCTGTGCAGAGTTAACTGAGGCTTTGTTTATGTGTGTGGGTGTATGTGTGTATTTGTGTGTGGTAAGGAACACACTCGCTAACACACACAGAAAACAAGCTTGGGCACCTGCTCCCAGAACTTCAGAATGAATTCATGATGAATGAGGCCCTTCAACATTTGTCCCTGGCCATCCACTAGTGAAACCATGTGAATGAGGTGATCCAGGTGAGGACTCGAGAACATCTGTGCAATCGTATACTTACACAGCACCGCACACTGTCTCACACTGTTCAATTATGCAGCCACAGCAAATGAAACCTGCATGTGCGCTGATCAATAAACGCAGAGAATCAAATATCTGGGATCTCAAAAATCGTATAAAGTATGCATGACATGATTTAATATGCTGGGTATCATCAGCTCTCAAAACCAGGCATGTACTGAAATGTAAGCTGAAATTTATGCCAGAAAAAATGGTCAAAAATAGCATGAAAGAGAAGAAAATATTTTGACTGGGAAAATGCATAAGCATTAAACATACTTTTAAAATGATTGTAACAGCAATGAAAATAAAACTGTGACAAAACCACTTTGCTTACACACAGAGCTTCTTGGTCGGCAGCTTAATTTCCAATCCATACTAAACTGTACAGCAGTTACATTCTGGGACCTTGTAAACACGGCACAAAAATGCATTTGCTCCAAAAATTAGTCGTGCAAGATCCACCTGCTAGCTAGGACTCACAATGAGGTACATTGAGGATTTGAACCGACAGGTTTCCGATCACAACTCCCTAACCATCAGACAATCAGTAGTGTAAGCGTAAAGTAACCATCTGTCATATGTGATCACACCACACCACACAGTGTGAACAGTGCGCAATTCGTTCTCTGTATTTAACCCAGTGAAGCAGTGGGCAGCCAGGAACACAGTGCCCCTGGGATTCGAACCTACAACCTTCTGATCGCAGGGGCAACTCCATAACCATCAGACTACCATATGCAAATGAGCCTCTAACCAGTCACAGTATTTCTGACGAACTATCACAGCTCCAGGCAAGTTCATGTAATCCAACACACCAAGATGTTTTCAAAGTTGTCACATTCTACATTTTCATTCTATTTCTATTTCGTTTGTTTATCAAAAACATCATTCATAATTAATTTTTACATAACCATTAGTGTATCCCCTTAGTATTAAACAGACAGTTAATAGTGTGCCCTTATGATTTACTGATATGTAAATCATCTCTTTTCTGATTAGCTGTTTATGCAGTTTAGTATCTGCATATGGACCATATAGACGAGGCAGTAAACATATAATTTAAAACTTTAACAATATTTACATATTTTAAGTCTTAGAGAAAAGTAAAGAAATGGGCTTTATATACTAAAAGACACAGCAGTTGCAATACGCAGCAGTATAATTGCAGTGATGCAATGTTTTCTCCATAGCATGGAGCCCTAGAGAACACAATTTGCCAATTCTGTTGTGTCCAGTAACACAAGCCCATGGTCACTGGGTGAAATGGGGAGAGGAGGGTCATCCTGCACTCCTACGCAGAGAGAATAAAGCCAACTGTGCTCTCCTGGACCTTCAGTCACCGAATGATATCAACATTACGAGAGATCACATTTATTTTATGCAAATTGTTTTTATTTACTGTCACCTCTTTTTGGTTTTGGCCAATTTTCACCTCAGTGCCTCACAACTTAAAACATCGTTGGGTGCAACAGTCATTAATTTTTTTTCCAAAGGGTTTTACAAGGAGAATCCCAAGTGGCGAAGTGAAAAATGACTGTGTTCATTGGCCCTGACAGCATTTGTATTGTGGCACAGCGAATTGTAAAAATTTTGTGTTGTGTCTGTTATACATTCTGCCCATGTCCCTTACACAGGCTTTGTTTAGCGCTGAAACCAATTTTTGCACAGAATACAAGCAGAGAAAAATAATTCTGCTGTCCATGAATGAGTGCAAAAGTTCAGTATTTGCCTCTCTGTCCTCTCACTCCTCTGCTCTCTCTTGTTCTCCTTCCTTTTCTGATTCTGATCGAGGATGTTTCAGAGAACTGTTCAACTGCATTGGCTTAGGGCCGCATGAATGCAAGTGTTGTCTCTGCAGTGAAAGCGTACTGGAGTGCGTCTAAATTAATGTTTCAACATCTTGTGCCTTTCTCTCCATGCCTCACTTTCTCTCTCTGTGGCTATTCTACCACAAAAAAACTTTCAGACAGGCTCCAATTGCTGGTCTTACTTTCTTTTTAAGTCTGACTGAGGCGTCCGACACAGCAGCTCTTCAAGAGGAACAAGAAGAAGAGGGTTCCGTTTTTTTTATTAAGGGACACACCAAAGCCCCCCTTCGTCCTTCAGTGGAAGGCCACCAGTCCGAGGTTCTCCTGAACGGTGGTCCAGGCCAGCACCTCAGCCAGAAGTCCACAGAGCCAGAAGAGGATCAAAGCAAGCGATCCAACAGCTGAGCTGACTCTTTGAACATGTCAAAATGAGCATGTGGGTCTCCCATGGGCACAGACGTGCCACAGGAAATTCGTGAGTGGAGCGGAGACGGGCCAAGGTGCTTTTATCTGGCAGGCCTGCCTCGCTGCGAGCTGGCTGCAGGCTGAGCACGTCCACCATACACAGCAGTGACAGCGCTACACACTCCAGCCTCCAGCCCCGCTCCACAGCCCGCAGCTCATCACCAGCAGGGAACACAGAGAGTAAAATCAGATCCAGAATCATGCTTTAGGAATACAGTGATGAACCACACTTTTTGAGGATGCCTGGCATTTTCCTTTCAACTTCAGTTTTATAGGTTTTAAATGATACGTGACATGATGTTTGTCTTGGTTTTGCTAGTAATACTTGATGATGCCCCACCAACAGTCTGGATATGGATGTGTTCTCCAGATCACACGAGGCTGTAATGGAGAACTGTAGCCAGTGGCGAATGGTTTTACTGGCAAAAGCTAGTACTTTATTCTGCAACACATTGTGGTGCATTTTCACATACAATACAATGGTATTTCCATTCATATATACACTCTGCGTACAAAAGTATTGGGACACACCCATTTTTCAGGGTTTTAGCTGGGCCCCTAACTTCCAGTGAAGGACAATCTTAATGCTTCAGCAGACCAAGACATTCTGGACAACGACATGCTTCCAACTTTGTGGACCTGTCAAAAACATCCAGTATCCAGTTACTTTTAATTTAACAAATGATGCCGATAAGCTTACTGCTATACATTTCAATCATCAAATAATAATAATAATACTCAGTAGACCAAATATTGAAATGAATGCAAGGTTTGAGCAAATCAGTAAGTGAACCAACACTTTATTATTAATTACGGAGTCTCTTGGCAGCTTTTACCTTCCAAACACCATGTGTTGACGTGCATTATCATGGAGACTGTGTGGGCGAACCCTACAGCTCTACAGCTTTCCTGTGTCTGAATGGGCTGTAGACTTACAGTTTATTCAACAGACACTTTGCTTCATGCACACACTTTACAGCAGAGTAACTGAACTATATGCAGCTTCCCTCTAAATCCAGTTATCTAGATGTTCATAATCGGAGCGGTTATGCCCTAATTTTTATATCCATAAGGGCGCTCCAGTGTGTTCTGGTCTTTTTCCACCCCTGACTGTAGCAGAATGACATCATTTTAAAATAAGAAAAGAGGAAAAGAGGGTTTTAAACAGTGGTGGCACAATCTGATACCCAGCATATATGCTAGGCTGAAAGGAGCAAAGTATATTTCAAATATCTTTATAAACTGCTTACAGTGAAACACTTATTGAAGTAAAAATGATCAAATGATAACAACAGAGGTGACGTGTAGCCTGAAGTTGACATAGCTCTCTAATTTGATTGGTGAATGAGTGTTTGCAGTGTTTTATAAGTCCTATTTTGTCATCAGATATTTTGTATATCTTCTTTTGCTCCCTTCTCCCTAACAGAACGGAATGTTGTTTATGGCAGAACTATTTAGCCATGAACAAAAACATACACCCAAACTGCCCTGCTTTACGTAGGTGTTACGCTCCAGAATCTTAATGGTAAAAACCATATTGTTGTGTTTTGGTTTAAAAAATGCTTTAAAAAAACCCTAAATATGCCCCCAAATCTGCTCCCAGAACACTTTAATTTCATTTTAAACTCAGTTTAATGCATTACCCTTAAAGAAAATGTAAACGCAAACCCATATTTGAATTATTATTATTATATTATCCTATATTCTGCACACTCTCTATCCTCTACCTCTTGCACAATCATTTGTTTATTGCTATCCACCTCAATATTTGCATTTTTTTGTATACAGTATCTGGCAATACAGCTCAACTCAACTGCTTAATGTCTGTCTGAATTCAGTCTGAATTGAATGTTGGTCCCATCTCCTTGTCACCTGTTGTTATTTTATTTTACTGCATTCATTATATTTTTAAGTCATGAACATCAAG
Source organism: Hemigrammopetersius urotaenia (assembly GCA_037974485.1). Taxonomy (NCBI): domain Eukaryota; kingdom Metazoa; phylum Chordata; class Actinopteri; order Characiformes; family Alestidae; genus Hemigrammopetersius; species Hemigrammopetersius urotaenia. The sequence goes on along the minus strand of JBBPDC010032723.1, from coordinate 222 downwards.
TCACTGGTTCAGCACACTAAACCTTAAACACAGCAGTGTAAGTTACAGTTATTTTATTTTGTTATGCTATTTTATGTTATTATTTTGGGGTTTATTTTGTTATTTTTGGTTGCATTCTTGTTGTCTTTGTTTTAATCTTGCTTGCTGTCAGGATGCCGGGGGAGGAATCCCCAGGACCCTGAACTGCCTCTTGGGAGGAAACAGGCTTGAGAACTTGAATCC
>JBBPDC010032714.1:297-12206 GCA_037974485.1 Hemigrammopetersius urotaenia | reverse complement strand
GGGCGCCGTGTTCCTGCTGCCCCCTGCTTCACTTGGTGAATGGGTTAAATGCAGAGGAAGAATTTTGTGCTGTTCACGCTGTAGTGTGTTCACATATGACAGAATGATCACTTCACTTTTAATCCCAGAGGTGCACATACACTCATGAAATATAGTCGAATAAAAGTCAAAGGCTGTTATGAAAGTTTTTTATAATGCATACAAAAACAAACAAATAAATATACATGTGTTATTTTTACAGTAGCCTCCACCACCATGGTTACCCACTAAACACCAGCATTCACTCCCATTCTTCAGCATAATGAAGCCCAGATGGCTTGGCTATTTTTATATAAAATGTGTTTGTTTGGACAAAAACAGATTCATTTTTGATCTGTTCATGTTATAAGTCTGATTGCTGAAAAGTTTGTGATGGTGTTTGTTGTGACAGAAGTAATTACTGCTTCACACATTTACCACAAAACACTATGAGTTAGAATGGTCATAACATTTGAATGATTTTTTCTGGGCTGTTGTTGAGGACAGCAGGGTGCACTGTGTGACTGAGTGTAACGGTATAACTGAGTAACTGTATCGGTGTGACTGTGTAACGGAGTAACTGTGTAACGGAGTAACTGTGTAACGGAGTAACTGTGTAACGGAGTAACTGTGTAACAGAGTAAGTGTGTAACCATGTAACTGAGTAACTGTGTAACCATGTAACAGAGTAACTGTGTAACTGAGTAACTGTGTAAGTCACTCATTCTACCTACGGTAGCCTAGATAGCCAGCATTTGACATTTAGTTCCTTAGTTGTCTAAACTTTAGTTCTATGGTCAGATACTTACACTGTGATGTATTTCTATTAGGGCTGGGCAAGTTAACGCAATATTATCACGTTAACACATTATTTACTTAACACTGACGATTATTTTATCGCACATTAATACAGTTTTTAATTAATATAATTTTGAACATTTTTGAATAATTGCGATTAAAAATGTTAATCGTTGTCCAGGTTTAATTAGCATATTTCTCTCCATCAGGTTCAGCTCCTCTCTGCACCTGGGCCTCAGAGGAACTCCCAGTCTAAAGGTGGAAGCGACCCTGACTCCTCCGCCCTCATGGGGGCGCCACCTGCCAGAGGAGCTCCTGGAGCTCAGGGCCCTGCAGGTACAGCTTGTCCTCTTTACATCATAATCTGTAAACTGCACCAGTACATACTGTATACAGTACAAGTAAATACTGAATACTGTATACTTTAACAGTATAACCTGTATATCACATACTGCACTGATATATACTGTATATCAAATACTGCACTGATATATACTGTATATCACATACTGTACTGATATACACTGTATATCACATACTGTACTGATATATACTGTATATCATATACTGCAGCGATATATACTGTATATCATATACTGTACCAGTAAACACTAAATACTGCTTACTGTAACAGTACAGACTGTTTGCTGCATGCCAATGGGTCCTGGGGCTTAGAGAGTTGTCCCGCAACCAGCAGGTTGTGGGTTTGAATCTCCACACTTCTCCTCTGTCCCCTGTCATTGGTGGCGGCCACCTGCTTCACTTGGTGAACAGGTTAAATGGGTTAAATGCAGAGAAAGAATTTCACACTGTTCACACACTGTTCTGTGCTCATATAAGGGGCCACTTTACTCATAGCAGTATTTACTTTAAACCACAAACTGTACCAGTATATACTGTATATACAATTTACTGCACACTGGACCAGTAGAGTCTCTCTCTCTCTCTCTGTTTGTCTCTCTCTCTCTCTCTCTCTCTCTCTCTCTGTCTGTCTGTCTCTCTCTCTCTGTCTCTCTCTCTGTCTGTCTTTCTTTCTCTCTCTCTATCCCTTGCTCTCTCTCGCCCCCTCTGGTCTGGATCTGGGCCTGTGCTTGGCTGTAGTTGAGTTGTTGTGGTTGCAGTGTTTCCTCCGTGTATCCTTTTACCGCCGGTTACACTCTAGCCTTCATTAGCTTTGCGCCTAATCCAATAGCTGGTGCCCATTGTGATGCCCAGGCTAATACACCCACGCACCCAGGGACCTGTTTATCTTCACACACAGATGCTGGGGATTTTCAGGGGGGAGAAGATTAGGCGAAATTGATCCTGTGTGTGTGTGTGTGGGGGGGGGGGGATTGTTATTGTTCTTAATTTTCCAAAATAAGAACAGCAGGGCTTGTTCAGTGTTCATCAAAGCTCACACACGCACACACACACACACACACACACACACACACACACACACACACTCCCCTGTCCCTGAACGATTTGTCTCTGTGACCTAGAACAGCATTCACCCATATTCTGTAGAAAGAGCTGGAAAAGTCTCGGATACACAGATTAAAGCCACACAGTTCGTGTTTGACTTTGTTAAAGTGGGAATTTTACACTATTTTCACTCTTCAGTCACTGTTCCTCAGTCACACTGTCCCTCTGTCACACTGTCACACTGTCCCTCAGTCACACTGTCCCTCAATCACGCATTCCCTCAGTCACGCTGTCCATCAGTCACACTGTCCCTCAGTCACACTGTCACGCTGTCCCTCAGTCACACTGTCCCTCAGTCACACTGTGCCTCAGTCACACTGTCCATCAGTCACACTGTCCCTCAGTCACACTGTCCTTCAGTCACACTGTCCCTCAGTTACACTGTGCCTCAGTCACAGTGTCCCTCAGTCACAATGTCCATCAGTCACAATATCCATCAGTCACACTGTCCCTCAGTCACACTGTCACGCTGTGCCTCAGTCACACTGTCCCTCAGTCACAATGTCCATCAGTCACACTGTCCCTCAGTCACACTCTCACGCTGTCCCTCAGTCACACTGTCCATCAGTCACACTGTACCTCAGTCACACTGTCCTTCAGTCACACTGTCATGCTGTCCCTCAGTCACACTGTCCATCAGTCACACTGTCCATCAGTCACAATGTCCATCAGTCACACTGTCCTTCAGTCATACTGTCATGCTGTCCCTCAGTCACACTGTCCCTCAGTCACACTGTCCCTCAGTCACAATGTCCATCAGTCACACAGTCACACTGTCCCTCAGTTACACTGTCCATCAGTCACACAGTCGCACTGTCCCTCAGTCACACCGTCCATCAGTTACACAGTCACACTATCCCTCAGTCACACTGTCCCTCAGTTACACTGTCCATCAGTCACACAGTCGCACTGTCCCTCAGTCACACCGTCCATCAGTTACACAGTCACACTGTCCCTCAGTCACACTGTCCATCAGTCACACTGTCCCTCAGTCACACTGTGCCTCAGTCACACTGTGCCTCAGTCACACAGTCGCACTGTCCATCAGTCACACTGTCCCTCAGTCACACTGTCCCTCAGTCACACTGTCCCTCAGTCACACTGTCCATCAGTCACACTGTGCCTCAGTCACACTGTCCATCAGTCACACTGTCCATCAGTCACACTGTCCCTCAGTCACACTGTCCATCAGTCACACTGTCCATCAGTCACACTGTCCCTCAGTCACAATGTCCATCAGTCACACTGTCCTTCAGTCACACTGTCATGCTGTCCCTCAGTCACACTGTCCCTCAGTTACACTGTCCATCAGTCACACAGTCGCACTGTCCCTCAGTCACACTGTCCATCAGTTACACAGTCACACTGTCCCTCAGTCACACTATCCCTCAGTCACAATGTCCATCAGTCACACTGTCCTTCAGTCACACTGTCCTTCAGTCACACTGTCATGCTGTCCATCAGTCACACTGTCCCTCAGTCACACTGTCCTTCAGTCACAATGTCCATCAGTCACACAGTCACACTGTCCCTCAGTCACACTGTCCATCAGTCACACTGTCATGCTGTCCCTCAGTCACACTGCCCCTCAGTCACAATGTCCATCAGTCACACAGTCACACTGTCCCTCAGTCACACCGTCCCTCAGTCACACAGTCGCACTGTCCCTCAGTCACACTGTCTATCCGTCACACTGTCCCTCAGTCACACTGTCCCTCAGTCACACAGTCACACTGTCCCTCAGTCACACTGTCCCTCAGTCACACTGTCCTTCAGTCACACTGTCATGCTGTCCCTCAGTCACACTGTCCTTCAGTCACACTGTCATGCTGTTCATCAGTCACACTGTCCCTCAGTCACACTGTCCATCAGTCACACTGTCCCTCAGTCACACTGTCCTTCAGTCACACTGTCATGCTGTCCCTCAGTCACACTGTCCCTCAGTCACAATGTCCATCAGTCACACTGTCCTTCAGTCACACTGTCATGCTGTCCCTCAGTCACACTGTCCCTCAGTCACAATGTCTATCAGTCACACAGTCACACTGTCCCTCAGTCACACTGTCCATCAGTCACACTGTCCCTCAGTCACACAGTCACACTGTCCCTCAGTCACACTGTCCATCAGTCACACTGTCCCTCAGTCACACTGTCCATCAGTCACACAGTCACACTGTCCCTCAGTCACACTGTCCCTCAGTCACACTGTCCATTAGTCACACTGTCCTTCAGTCACACAGTCACACTGTCCCTCAGTCACACTGTCCCTCAGTCACAATGTCCATCAGTCACACTGTCCTTCAGTCACACTGTCATGCTGTCCCTCAGTCACAATGTCCATCAGTCACACAGTCACACTGTCCCTCAGCCACACTGTCTCTCAGTTTCACTGTCCCTCAGTCACACAATCACAGCGCCTCACTCTCCATTACACTGTACCAAAGATCAGCACTGAAAATTCTAAACACACACACACACACCCAACACACATCCATACACAAAAAACACACACAATCAGGGTTTATATTTATACTGTTATATGTCGGACAGTGCGGAGAGAATACAGAACACTGTGGAGAATACAGAACACTGCATTATTGTGTAGTGTTTCCAAGACCCAGATTAAGTCTAAGACTAGTCTAAAATGAATTTGTAATGTTGTTTTTTTGTTAGCTATTGTTAGCCAAGACTAGACTTAATCCTTGTTCACTGTACTGTACTGGGGCGCTGACTCCCTCAGCAGTGTTGGGCAGTAACACGTTACTTGGTAACCTGTTACTGTAATTTGATTCTTTTTTTAGTAATGTAGTAATTTAACGCGTTATAATTTTAAAATTGAAAATTAGATTATCGTTACAATTTCAAGTAAGTTTACATTACTGCTGCATTACCAATAAAATCAAGTGCTTTAACATCTATATTCTAACAACAGAAAAAATAATTCACAGTAAGCTGTCAGCGGCCGGCTGAAGAAGATTAACTTTATTTTTAACCTTTTACTTTAAGGGAGCATCTAGCCATGGTGAATTTAAATAATCCATCTAAGGGGGGACCAACCGACTAACATCGAACTGAAATGTATTGGTGGAGCTAGAAATAATGCTGGCCATTGATTGGTCAAGAGAAATACTTTTCATTCATAGTCTTTGATCAGTTTACTAGTTTTAACAGTAAAGGGCCGCTGAAAGGTGAAATATATCTGTTTGTGACGTAAGAACATAAAAATCTTGTTACTTTTTGCATGGGGGCGGCTCAGTGGGTAGGATACATGCCTCTGGACCAAGAGGTCATGGGTTCAAATCCTACCTTCAGCACCACCACTGGGTCCCTGAGGAAGACCCTTAACCCCAAGCTGCTCCAGGGAGAGACTGCCCCCTTTTTTGATAAAAGCGTCTGATAAATGCTGTAAAATGTAAATGTGTCTGTTTTGTCTCATAGGTCCTCAAGGTGAGAAAGGCGGTGATGGAATACCTGGCAAAGACGGTGAGTCCTCCCCTGAGTTCTTACTCTTCTGTATCCCTAATCCTGGATGTGCAGAAGTACCCAGACAGCCCCTCTGAGTAAACCAAACGGGAACAGTTTGGATGATAATCTCCATAGAAAAGCAGTGGCTAGTAGAACAGGCTTTGGATCAGCTGCACACGACCCTAAGGTCACCGTGATGGTGGTCTACAGGGGTCTAAAGCACCCTAGTGCTGGTCTGTGGAGTCTCTGGAGTGATGGAGCTCCACCCCATACCTCTGGGATGAGCTGGAGTGGTGTTTGTGCTCCAGAACTGGTCAATACCCGACCTCACTAAAGCTCTCATGGCTGCTATCAAATCATCACAGCCTGCCCAGAGAAAAGCGGAGACAAACGCCCCATTAATACCCCTGATTCCAGAAGAAACCTTTAATTAACTCGGTTTCTAATGAGCGGATTTTAGCAGTACATATCATTTTAGTTCAGATAAAATAATACATTTGAAAATGGCTTGTTTTAACTGCCTGGTTTGTGCTGTTGCAAGTGAATGGCTAGACTTCTTCCCTTCTCCCAGGGCCCTAATGCTGGACTGATTTATATTCCTAGATTTTGTATTGAACATTTTAGACTGTACATTTGAGCATTTTATTGTATACTGTACTGTGACAGAGTATTGTATTCTATTTTATTCTGTTCTTTTGTGTTTCTTAATTTTGTATTGTTTTCCTAGTTTCTTAATTTTTTTCTAATAAAGGTTTATCTTATCTCTTATTTTAACAACAAAGTCATTTATCAAAAAGTTTATTTCATCAAACACGGATTAAAACATGTTTGAATTTCACTGTTTGTGTTAATTTGTGCATATTTGCACCTCTTTCAGATGAATTTCCATAATGTGTTTCCTGCATTAACTGTTTCTGTAGGTAAACCAGGGTCTCGGGGTCTGCCGGGGCCGAAGGGAGATGCAGGTTTGAGGGGACCCTCAGGTGCTCCAGGATCTAAAGGAACTCCTGGACCAGCAGGTAAGATGAGGAACATTTCATATACGGCACCACTGTCAGATCAAAACCGTTCCAACATTTGATATCACTGAAGGCTGCAAAATACAAATGAGCTTCTAACCAGTCAGTGTTTTGCGGAGGGCGACCAATCACAGCTCCAGGTGAGTCACCTGATGAATTAAGATCTTCATGTAATCCAAAAAAAGTCCAGTTATTTGGAGTGATCTTTAAATATTAAATACACACGGAATGACTTCTGTGTTTTTAAAGGACCCACATTCCACACAGTCCTCTTTGTTTTTACCCTCTTGTGTTTATGTATAGCAATAATAATAATACATTTTATTGATAAAGCTCAAAGGTACTCAAATACGCCTCACATACAATCAAAGAAGCAATAAAATGGAAGATCTACATTAAAAACGTATAATAAAAAGTTTCAAACAAAACTTAGATTAGGAAACAGGACAAGTAAGAATAAATGAACGAATGTGTGTGTTTTACACCCCTCTTGCCTTTTGCTGTGTTACTTCTGTGTTCTGTGTTCTAGTCTCTGATTTTCACTGTTAGTCAGCATTCGCGGATTCAAGAACCAAGAACTGAACTGTAATACACTGAAAAGTTGTCAACCGCCATAAAAAGAAGAAGTCTGCTGCAATTTTCAACAGTTATCTCAGTTCATTTAGTATTAGGAAGCTGTGTTCAAGTCTTGGCAAGCCACACTGATAATGCTAACCGCTAATGCTAACGTTTTTTTAAAGCAATAATGTTTTCTGATTCTGATTATTTATTTACCTTTACATTTTCTGCGGGTGCTCTTGGAACGTAACCCCCGTGAAAAGCGAGGGATTGCTGTGTATCTGGCCTCCTTACAGCAGCTAACACAGTAACACTGGCCTCCAGACATGAGTCTCGGAGCTTCACACACCAAACGCATCTCAATAAATCGACTGTGTTGGAGATTTTGAATGGGGCGGTCATGTGAGAAGAATGTTCTCCCCCCCTGAGCAGTCGCCCTAGAGCCAGTCCTTGTTCTCCTTGTGTCTCAGTGGTGCAGAAATCCGCACAGCAGAATGTGTCACTTCCGCTTGCTGATGTATTACGCCGGGAAAGCCGTGCGACAGCAAGGGGCGGAGTTATGGCGGCCGGTGTTCTGTTTCGGACGTTATTTCACCGCTGCAGACTGGGACAGTGTTTTTCGAAAATACTTGTGTGTGTGTGTGTTAGTGTGTTATTCCGCTAATAACAGGCCTTTTCTCTCGCGGACTCCGTGGCCGTAACTTTCAGGAATGCATCCCTTTCACTGTCACTGACTCTTCAAAAAAACGTCCGACTCAGCAAATATTTTGGCCTGCCAAAATATTTGTCCTCAGACTGTAAAACCCCCTTTTCATCCCCAGCGCAGAGCCTTCCTCTCTACCCACCGACCCGCGGCCTCGCGGCCTCCGGGACGCTGGAATAACCGTGTGAATCTGTCTACGGAGCTCTGAGAGAAAAGACATTAAAGAAACACCCACCACAGCACCTCTCTGAAGAACAGATGATGGAAAACCGAACTCAGACCCTCTTTGCTGAGCTGATAGGAATGAAGTACACTACCAGTCAAAAGTCTGGACACACCTCCTCCTTCATCGATTTCCTCTGTGTTTATTATGGGCTACATTGTAGATTAATATTGAAAACATCACCTGTTGCTCTGATGCAGCTTTGCACACTCTTGGCATTTTCTCCCTCAGATTCATGAGGAATCGACCTGGAATGGTGTTTAATTAACAGGAGTTTCCTCCTCAAGAGTTCATTAGTGGAGTTTCTCTCCTTCTTAATGTGTCTTTAACTGTATAATTCCAGGTGTTCATTCATCATTTAGTTTGTTTTCAATATTAGAAAAACAGTTAAAGAAATAGTGTAGCAGGATGTAGATGAATGGAGGGGTGATAGAGAGCTTAAGGGCTCAGAACACAGTCACACTGTTGTTCTTTTTATGTGTTATTTTTATTATTATTATTATTCCTCCTTTTTAGAGCTGGAATTTGTAGCGGTTCTCAGTCAAGCTCTTGTTGAATTTTGGCAAAACTCAGACATTTAGGTGTTCTGTAGTATCCAGTGTATTGAGCACGTGTTCAGATTTTTGATTGGTTGATCACGGGCCGAGTACAGATCATTTAAAGGTTTCTGTGGTCGAGTCCCCTCTGTAATGTATGGGGAGAGAGAGCATAGGGAAGAGTCACCTTAAAAATGTGTAATAGAGAGAGAGTCTATGTAATGTCATGTGATGTTTTCTTTGTGTAGCTACATTTTGGCTCAGTTCCAACTCCATTAGAACAGCTTTTGCTTCGGTTCTGTCGCATTTTTTCCACATGTTTTCGGACGTCCATGACTTTATTTTTAAGCTTTTGCTTGCTGTGAGCTGAATTACTGAAGGATTTGTGGACTCGGAGACTTGGAAAAGGGTTCTGTTGTCATACTGTTATCGTAGCCGCAGAGGTGTTGCCTCGGGTGTGTTTTGTTCCGCATTCTGATTGACCGAAACCCTCCGCGGGCCCCTGCTGAGGGTCTGAAGGGCCATGCGAGTCGCGGATCAATGCGAGATCCATACGCAGTGGCCTGAAGTTATTTCTTCCACATGTTTGCCGCTTTATTGTGTTCCTTAGACAGACCACAGGTTTCACATCAGAAGTGTTTACTGTGCAGGAGGGACTTCACTTGAGTCCCGCCAAGACCCAGCACTTGCCCAAGCCGGAGCCCTGCAACAGTTTCTGCACTGAACTCACAGAATAAAAGAACTATAAGTGAATATCACGCTGAAAACCGAGGTGAGAAAACAGCACTGTGGAGATGTGAGGTTTTGTTCTTCCTTATTTGAAGATGTGAGGTTTTGTTCTTATTTGGAGATGTGAGGTTTTGTCCTTATTTTGGATATGTGAGGTGTTGTTCTTATTTGGAGATGTGAGGTTTTGTCCTTATTTGGAGATGTGAGGTTTTGTCCTTATTTTGGATATGTGAGGTGTTGTTCTTATTTGGAGATGAGTGGTGGTCTGCTGGAGGTAGGATTTGAACCCATGACCTCTTGGTCTGGAGGCAAGTAGCCTACCCACTGAGCTACCTCTACCTCCACCTCCACTCCATTACTTGGAGATGTGAGGTTTTGTTCTTCCTTATTTTGGATATGTGAGGTTTTGTCCTTATTTGGAAATGTGAGGTTTTGTCCTTATTTGGAGATGTGAGGTTTTGTTCAGTGCAGTTTGGGTCCTAATGCAACATAAAATATTGGAAATTTTTCGTACAAATATCCAAAACAATAATATGGGAGGGGTTTGAGAGCATGTTTGGTGATGAAGAGTTATCTGATGTTTCCACAGCCGCTGTGTGATCATGTTTTTTAATTAACTGCCGGAGAACTGCCGGAGGTCCCCACAAAGGCACAAATACAGAAACACACGCCACCGTGTTCAGAGTGTGTTTCAGGTTTAATTGAGCCAGAAGAGATCTCAGATCCACCCACACCTCCTGTCTGACAGTGGGACCTGCAGTTTGTGTATCGCCGTGTTTCCCAGGCTGTTCTCTGTCAGTAAATGATTTACACCTCTGAGAGTGAGAGCACCGCGTTGATCCGCTTCATAATCGAGTGTTAAATCTCTCGTCTGCTGTTCGTCTCCTGACAATTAAATGCGAAGGCCCGAAAGACGGAGCGCCTCAGGAACCGACCACGCCCCCTGGAGCCTGGTCTGAGAACTGGGAGGGAGGACAGCGGGGATGTGAAATGGGGGCGGGGTTCACACAGCAACAGCACACCCACACACACACATACACAGCTACACACACACACACATAACTACACACACACATGCACACACAGCTACACATAGGGCCCTAGCAGTGCCCTTTCCTGAGGAGCTTGTGAAGTCGGTCAGTGTTAATTCTGAGGGATTATTAAAGCGCCTGCCTGATATTGTCGGCCCCCTCATGCACCCAAAATGGTCTCGAGTCCACAAGAACCTCTGAAGGTCTGTGGTTCTGCACCAGAAGATCCTTTAACCCTCCTAATGTGTTCATTATAAATCTATGATAATATATATATTACTGACTAATGTTGTGTTGGAGCTTTCTAATAACTCAAATTTATGTGAACATTACAACATTAGGCCTGATTCAGCTAAAGAGAAATATATTCTAGAGAGATTATTCTGACTGGAACACAGGCTGGGATGAAACATTTTGTCCTGTTCATCACAGAGAACCTGATTTCAGTGTTTACCAAGGACAATGTTTTTAAACCATTCAAATTATCTTAAAAAGTGGCACAAAATCACACCTGATGTGTTCCTGGTCAAAAGTGACAGATATGACTTATTTAGTAAAGAAAATAGACAAAATGTTTTTATGGTTGCTAAGATATAAAAGACAGAGAGTCTCCTGTTCTTTACTGAAAGTTTCTCACAGAAAGTAAAGCAGATTTCACAGTAAGCTCTGAATGAATTAATGCTCCTGTTCTGTCTGTTTTCTCCTCAGGCCCCCGGGGGCCACCTGGCCTGCCTGGAGAGAGGGGCCTACCAGGCCCCCCCGGACCCCCAGGACCGCCAGGGTCTCCAGCCCCCGCCCCTGAGGACAGTAAGAGCTTCTCCTTAGTCACTTCTCCTCAGTCACTTCTCTTAAGTCACTTCTCCTCAGTCACTTCTTTTAAGTCACTTATCCCCAGTCACTTCTCTTAAGTCACTTTTCCTCAGTCACTTCTCTTAAGTCACTTATCCTCAGCCACTTCTCTTAAGTCACTTCTTCTCAGTCACTTCTTCTCAGTCACTTCTCCTCAGTCACTTCTCCTCAGTCACTTCTCTTAAGTCACTTCTCCTCAGTCACTTCTCTTAAGTCACTTCTCCTCAGTCACTTCTCTTAAGTCACTTTTCCTCAGTCACATCTCTTAAGTCACTTCTCTTAAGTCACTTATCCTCAGCCACTTCTCTAAAGTCACTTCTTCTCAGTCACTTCTCCTCAGTCACTTTTCTTAAGTCACTTTTCCTCAGTCACCTCTCCTCAGTCACTTCTCTAAAGTCACTTTTTCCTCAGTCACTTCTCCTCAGTCACTTTTCTTAAGTCACTTCTTCTCAGTCACTTCTCCTCAGTCACTTTTCTTAAGTCACTTTTCCTCAGTCACCTCTCCTCAGTCAC
>JBBPDC010032694.1:0-12207 GCA_037974485.1 Hemigrammopetersius urotaenia | reverse complement strand
AACTCAGACAAGCAAAAGCTCTCTGGATGAGTCGTTTGAGACCAAAAATAAATAGCCGAATATTCGACCAAAAAAATAGTCGTCGACCAATTTTCATATTCGATTACGTCGAATACTTCAAATAATCGCGGCAGCACTAGGTCAAATACTTATTTCACTCAATGAAATGCAAATCAGTTTCTAACTTTTATTTAAAGTGATTTTTTCAAGTTTCCTTTTGATGTGTTATCGGTCACTGTTAAAATAAACCTACCATTAAAATTGTACTGTTCTAAGACTTCATTTCTTTGTCACTGGACAAACTTACAAAATTTACATACAGAGGGGTCCACTGTATGTACACTGAAAACCATAGGCATATAGGTCTGATTCTCAAAACCTGCTACTAATCCTTTTTAGTAAGTAGTCATATTCTGTCTAATCAAAATGTAAAAGTTTAAATTAAAAATAATTTAGGAATGCAACAGTGCTAGACTAAGGTGAAGTGCACTGATACAGAATATGGCTTTTTTTTCTAGGTGGAAGAGGAGGTCAATCATTCAATCCAGAAGGTGTACAATGAATACAATGGCACCAACACAGATGCCCCCAGTCGTGCCATTGACTATGTGCAGAGACAAGTGAGACAGTTTGATGATATAACCTGAATATGAATACCGATATAAATCGAATAAGTAATTCTGGGTTTTGTACAGCTGTGTTAAATAGTGTCAATGGAATTCAGTGTGTGAAGTATTTATTCCAATGCATTGTGAACTGCTGAGTAGGGCTGCACGTGCACGTGTTGCGATTGCGATATCACATGCGATAAGTAAGTAAACACTTAGCCTTTATAGTGTTTGTTTTTCTGCTTTGCTGGTAACACAGACTCCAGGCACTGACTAGTCTATGCAGAAAAAAATGAAATGCAGTATTTCCATTCCAACATGTTTTTTTAAAGAATGTACTTAAACAGAGCATTTAATGCCTCCCATAAAACATTTGAATCATTGAACATTGTTGAAAAGAATTATTTTTAATAATTTTAAATAAATAAATAATTTTAAATTAAATAGCAAATGGAACAATCTATAACAGCAGCACAGAAGATGAAGAAACTGCCCAGTGATGTTTTTGCCCTCTTCTCTGTGGCACTGGGTGAAGAGCTTTGGAAAAACACCATTTATTGCAATTCAGTCAATAAATGTGATATGTATATTGCTCATGTTGACTGTAAATTTGCGATATATTGTGCAGCCCTACTGCTGAGGTATTTTGAATAAAACCGTAACACTTTGCATTGTCTTTAAGCTCCACTGCTGTGGAATTGCCAACTATTCAGACTGGAGAAACACGCGCTGGTTTAATGAGTCTCGGAACAACAGTGTACCCCTGAGTTGCTGCAAACCCAACGTGAGCAACTGTACTGGCTCCCTCTCCCGTCCTGGAGACCTCTATCCTGAGGTATGAGTCCAAGAGTCTATGTGTGAGAGGTGGCATATTATGGCCAGTTTAAGATGTGTATTACTTTTAATCCCGCAGGGATGTGAAGCTCTAGTTGTGAAGAAACTGAAGGAAATTATGATGTACGTCATCTGGGCTGCACTGACATTTGCTGCAATTCAGGTATGAACTTAATCTCATCTTACATAGTCTGAACTCTGGTAAAACTGAACACTTGCCACAAAAATGTATTATACAATTGCAGCTCTTTAATTTAATAATTATGATTTCATTACAAAGCCAATAATCATGAAATGCAACAGTAAAGAATCCTGGAGATCTCAGATGTAAAAAAACTTGGGAGCTTCAGAACAAAATCCTGGATATTTGTCAGTTAAACATCTGAAATTTCTCACTTGTGTCTTTTCTACTGTGGAAAGTGATCAGTTTTAGCAGTTTGGCACCTATTGCTTTCACAGTGGCCTTATTCGATTGTTTTAAACTCAAAAGGATTCTTTTTTTGCCTCTTAATTGTTGTTAGAAGCATACACACCTGAATGTCTTTTAAGGCTTAACATTAATACATTAATAAGGCTCACTTCACATCCAAAGATTGTATTCCACCCTGTGTGTAAACTGACCCATCTGACCTCAATAATTAATACATCAGGAAATGGGCCTCTCTGTTGGGGTTTGGTTGCAGATAACAAGCTTTTTCCATCAACAGTTGTAGTTCTTTTAAGAAGAGCCTAGTCACTTCTATTTTTAAAATATCTGCATCCACAAAAATCAGTAATGAGTTTTATTGGTAATTTTTTTAATCCACAAATTTCTTTTGTTTTTGTACGTTTCCACTTCAGCTAGAATAGTTTTTCTCCAAATCTCCTTTCTGTGCAAATGTGACTGAATTCCCTCCATTTGAAGCCCCACTTTCGTCCCATCTCTCCTCCCTCCGACTTTAGTGCGATAAAAGTAGTGTGCAGCGTGTCCGAAATGTACACTCATTCACTATGTAGGGCACGGTAAAAGAAACCTGCAGTGCATGACGGTATATGTGAATTCATGTAGTGTACAGTGTGTGAACTCTAGATTTTGGCATGTCATGCAGCGATTTTGTAGTGCACTAACTAGTGGGCGAAACTGACGGTTGAAATTTCAGACACCACTACAAAATGGCTGACACACTACATAGTGCCCTATATAGTAAACGAGGGCACTTTTCAGACACAGCTTAGGGCTTTCCTCTATAGTGCATTATAGCGTATTGGATGTAAACATATTCTTTCTTCTTCTCTCCTAGATGCTTGGGATGCTGTGTGCCTGTGTGGTGCTGTGTCGTAGAGGTCGGGACCCTGCATACGAGTTATTGATAACTGGAGGGACATATGCATAAATGAGGAACTATTAAGACAAAGTACACACACACACACACACACACACACACACACATACATACACAGGGCTCAGGGTTCTGTTAGTGTGTGATGGCACACTGATCATGCCCTCCTCTTTCAGCTACACAACTTAGACAGGGTTGCTCATACTGTTCATTGGTGATGGGTGAAGCAGAATATTTAATTTATTTATGTGCTTCTGAAAGAATGGATCTGTTTTATTTTAAATGTTCTTTTCCAAATGCTATATAAGCCAAAATGGAGAAATGGCGATCAACTGACTTCTTTTTGTTTCTAAATGAGAAGACTGCTTGCTTCTTCTAATTTATGTGGTGTCTGTAAGATTGAGCATTTTTGATCATGTGAAAGATGGCATTATTGTATGGACAGAAAGCGTGGAATTTCTGCTTTCCTCATGTGTTCACTTGCACTACGTGTACAGCTATTGGTTACTTTATTATCAAGCATCATTGAGATCACACTTGTGAATATTTGGGATAGGGAATGTCATTTCATCTGTTAGAGGTCTATCTGTTGTTGCTGACCCATCTATGCCTACCATCACCAGAAAACACTGGCAGCATCAGACAAGATGTGGATCCCTTAGCAATATGAATCCAATTTTACAATAGCGTGAAGTGTCAGAAAAATTAACCCCTGTTACACACAAACTAAAGTTTGTGGAAACTTTTTCATGCACTACTAACCGTGTATTTTATCACTGTTTTACTTTTATTCCTTCCCATCTTTATTGTGTGCAGTTTAGTACTCTGAGAAGTAGATTTTAAAATTTGGAGACTCTAGCGCAATGTAGAACAGCGACCTCATTAAATGAATGTATATAGACTACAGAGAAAGAAATTAAACTTAATTTTGACATTGAAATGTGTTGCAGTTGGTGTTTTTATGAAATGAACACTTACCTGTTTAAACCTATTGATGCACCATTTACATGATCATTGATACGTTCGTTATTGCGGTTTAATGCAAACTTGGCTATTGATCTTGCATATTCTCTGGTTCTCACAGGCCATTCAGACAAAGCAGCCTGACATTTAGAGACATTGTTTGATTGTTAGAGGAACAGGCTCAAACCTAAGCTTGTGTAGAACAAGTCTAAAGGTCAGGCTATTCCCAGGGAGGAGGGTGCAGAATTATTCTTAAGCCACGTTTTTATATGTTTAAAGCATGGGGCAAAAAAGAAGTTCACATTTTTTTGCACTGTGTGCTCTGCTGTGGTGTGTTCACATGTGACTATAAGGGGCTACTTTACTTTATCTACAGAGGGTAAATAGGACAGACCATTATTTAAAGTTATGAGTGGTTGACGCTAGTGTGTCACATGAGTCACAATCCATTTATGGTTGGAATTAACTTATTTAAGTTGAAGTAATACAGACCTCTAAAACAATCCAGCTTGTATTGGTCGATTTAAAAAACGAATCCAGTAGCATGACCAGTAGTGGTATACAAAAATATGTATAAAAGATCCAGGAGCATTCCATAAGCAACTGTATTTTAATGCTGGAGTATACAAGTATACACTGTGTGCAGTAATAAGAATACAAATATTCTTTGACTGTGTCATTATGCACTAAATGTATTCTATTGTAAGGTTATGTTCCTCGTTGATGCAATTTTCACTCCCTATACCGCCACAATGAATTTGAAATTAAGCAATCAAGAGGTGACAGAAGTACCGACTCGGCTTTAAAGGGTTTTACAAAGGTATTGCGTTAAGCTTTTGTAAATTACGGCAGTTACTGTCCATCCATTTTCAAAGGCTCAAAGTTAATTGCACGCATGACTGACAAGCAGTTTCATGGCCAGGTGTGGCCCCATTCCTTCCATATTCCGTGACAAATAAAGTAGATAAAAGGTCAGGAGCTGACTCAGTGCACTGAATTTGCATTTGGAAGCTGTTACCTGAATTCGGCATCAGGTCCAATGTGTCAGTACAACCGAAGGGAACCATAACTTGGCTAAAGAAAACCTAAATAAACACAGCTAAAACTTTAGGAGTGCCCAAATCAACATTGTGTTTTATTCCCTATTAAGCTCAGCAACACCAAAAGGCCTGTGAGACCACATAAGACAACTAAAGTGGATGATCATAGAATTCTTTCCTTGGTGAAGAAAAACACCTTCAAAACATCCAGCCAGGTCAAGCGGTGTGTCACTGTCCCAAGTCTACAATCGACAGACACTTTCATGAATGTAAATGCAGAGGATTTACCTCTAGATGGAAACCAGTGGTAGCACTAAGAGCAGGAAGGTCAAATTATTCTAGAAGACTGTCTTGCTTGTTCCAGAACGATGGAAAGTGAAGTATGTAGAAAGAAATGGACAGCCCATGATCCGAAGCCCCACATTGTCAAGTTAATGTTATGGCGTGGGTATGTATGGCTGCCAATGGAACTGGGTGACCGGAGATTGATGTGACTCCTGACAGTAGTGGGACGCAAATGGATAATGACGAAAGCAACCCAAGAGTTTCTCCAGGTGAAGAAATAGGACGTTCTTCAAAGGCCTGATCACCTGATCCCAGACCAGTACAGCAGCTTTTCAGTCACTAAAGACAAAACTGAAGACAGAAAGATTTTCATCCAATTATTAAAACAATACATATTTTTATATTACTTCTGAACATGGAGGGAGTCTGTGAAAAATGGCTGAACTTTCTGAAAGCTTTATGTCTTTGTTAAATCCCTAAAACTCTTCAATCAATTCTTGATTGCTCAATTTCAAATACATTGCGGCGGTTTTCTTTACTAATAAATACTTCAGTTAAGTAATAAATATATCTGCCTCTTAACAAAATAAGTACAACGTTTATTTACAAATGAACCCTGGTTCATTTAAGGATCTTTCTGCAGGAGTTTAGGTAGATTTTGATTCCTTATAGATATATTCATACTGATCCTTGTTGCTCTGCAAATATTTTAAGGTTATTGGCTCTAATACCCAAACAAGAGTGGAATCAATAGAGGATCTTTACATTAGGCTTTGGCTCACTTTGGCTCAAATCTTGGTCAGGTAAGATCCTGGCACAAGGCCACTCTGGCCGTTCTTTTGGACCGTCCACCAGCCATCTTCTCCTTGCTCCTCAACCTGTAGAACGTCTCCCATGGAGATGGACAATTCGTCAACACCCTAAAAAGAAGCGTAACATTTAGCAATTAATATTATGGATATTTTTTTAATATTATGAGCTATTAGTTTCATGTTATGATGGTTCTGGAAGAGATGATGCTCATCTCATCTATCCTCTCCAGACTGGTAGTCTCTTGTTGGTGTGTCTGTAGCAAGAGGTCCTTTTTACAGGGAGGGGTTGCTGGCTCTTCCTCACCCAAGCAGCAGGACTTTGGCCCATCTTTGGTGGACTTTAATTCCAAGATGTGGTACAAAAAGACAAATGGGTAGAGCACTTTGAGGAACCATTAAACAGACTAGCCCCATATCCAATGAATATTCAGCTGGATGTCAGTTATCAGCTGATTGATTGGTGTACCTTCTCAGGAGGAGATCCACTAGCCCATTAAACAACTGCGGAAAATCTCCAGAGCGAGACAAAATATAGACAGATGCACTAAAAGCTGATGCGAGACCAACGTAGCAACACCCTACCACCATTCAGAAATGTCCGGGAAGAGGAACCATCAAGAATCCCATCAAGAGTGTAAACAAGGATACCTCATTAAGCTTACCGCAGTTCCTGATCTAACTATAAGAAGATAACACTGCTGTCCACACCAGACAAGACCTTCAACAGAGGACAAAATGAAAGGCACGGTTGATCCCCAACTCCAAGACCAACCAGCCGGCTTTCTCAAGAACAGATCCTGCACTGAACATATCACAATATTGTACATGATTATGGAACTCTAACTAGGGTGGAACTCTAGAACCTCTCTATGTCAACGTCATTGAATATGACAATTGTAGACAGGCAGACCCTCTGCTGAGATGACATTGTCAGGAACTCCCAATACTAGTCCCAAGACTGCTAAGTAACTTTGATGTACCCTTGAGCAAGGTACTATTGCCACACACTGCCCCCGGGGCAGCGATTACCTGCTGCTTCACTGGGTGACTGGGTTAAATACAGAGAAAGAAATCTGCTTTCATACATGAATGTGGTGCATTCATGTATGACAGAATGGTCACCTGTTGTTTTCCAAGTAGAGACAGGAGTGATCCAGGGATGCTTGTCACATTTCCTATTGACCATAGACATGAAGACAACTGCAGCTCAAAAGCAGAACATCATGGACATTCTTGAAAAAATAAGCGAACTTTGACTTTTTTTTACATACCCAGTAATAGAAGAGACCAAAACAATGGCATCAAACTTGACCTCAATATCAGGAATAAAGAAGCTAATTCCTCAAGGTCAGCACAGCAGCATTGAAATAGGTGAGGTAGATGCTATAGTAAATGTCATAATGAAACCTGTCTTAAAGCTAACAAAAATAATCACAGGTTTCTGTTTAGTTCAAATTCTGAACGAACTAGGAACCATGGCTAAATGGCTTTGTTTACCTATGAAATATTGCAGCATTGCGGCATATTGTGGAATTTTGTGGCAAAAGATTAACAGAGCAACTGCTGCACATCTGTCTAGCCCAACTGATTACAATTGTGGCCCTAGGTCACCACCTCATAGTTTGTGTCCCATGTCCAAGTATCCTTGACACGTTCGGCTGCTTTCAGCTACCCACATGCTCCTCCCCCAACAACTGCTGTTCAGGAGTTATGGGAGGAGATTGTTGTTCCAGCTCTTGTGAACTAGAGACTCTCAACGTACTCTTCCTACAAAAAATAGCTCTACTGACTCCTAAATCTACCAACTCAATTAGCCATAGATGGCCAATCTGTCTAACAAAGATCGAGTTTGTACACAAAGGCCTTAGTTATCTTCACAGAGTCTTTCTCTCTCTCTCCGGAACAACCAGAGGAGGAGCGCTTCCTCTTTTGAGTCTTGATTGCTCTTGATATTTCTTCCTCCAGCTTAAGGAGCTTTTCCTCATCTCAGTTACATTTGGCTTGATCACTTGGGCTCAGATGCTTTGTGAAAACATTTGTTGTAAACAGTGCTATATGTTTGAAATTAACTTAATCGTTTTATTGAATGAAGCAGAGAACAGCCACTGCCATAAAGAAAATCTGGATATAACACAGGCCTCAGAAAAAGCCTATCATCCCAGTTCTTTCCAGTAAACGGCAGCCTGCACAATAAGAAACCCCAGAAGATGCTAGGGATGGGTTGTTAACACTCTGTGCAAGCCTGCGTTCAAAGAAATGTCCTCTTTCGGATCGACAAAAGAAAAGAATAAGAGAAAGATACGGACAACCTAGCACTGAAATCTGGAGACAGATGTGAAGAGGATTGACAAAATATGGGGACAAATGGAGAAACTTGCCAATGCATAGATATATATAGATAGAGGAGCTATTATAAGAGAAATTATAAGACTGGTCTCAAAACCAACACCAAAACTGACCTGAGCAATGTAGTCATACTGAGCCTTGTACTTCTCTCCTTGGTGGTCAGTTCTATCTGCATTCGCAAACCCAGGAATGGAGGCATATACTCCATCTGAGCTGTCACCACCTTGGAATTACAGAAAAAATAGTGTCTAGTAATCAGTAGTATCTATACCAATTAGAAGGCACTGACTTTGTCCTGGAATACAGTAATGCAGTTACGTTCCAAGAGCACCAAGAGCAAGTTGTGATGCGGTAAAAAAAAAAAAACATGCCTCTTTTTATAGTGTAAACCCTAACTATTCCAAAACACTGATTTCATTTTAAACTCAGCTTAATACATTACCCTTAAAGAAAATGTGAAGGTAAACCTGTATTCATACTCTACAGTGTTCACTGAACTGCTTTGTCCTGTGGTGCTAGAATGTAAATACAGATGTTACCACTGTATAGACTGTACTGTAATTAATGCGTGCATGTTTTCTTTGGTATGTGCTGTCATTGTCTAGTAATAAATTAAAGTAACAAAAATACAGGGCTTCAAGAAGAACAAAACAAAAAGCACGAGAACACTCGAGACGCTCAACAGGGAAATTCTGGACTGCAGCTGCCTGAGATGTCTCAAAGGGGAGCAGCCAATCAACAGCAAGGAGAAATAACATTCTCAGATTGGCTACTTTCAAACCTCCAGCTGATACAGCTGCATTTCACCATCCCAAGACATGCTTTCTTTCTCTGGACAGTACCAACATATTTATACAGTTATATTTTATATGGAATTTACATTAATATTTATGTTACAAAATTAGTAAATAATATTTTTCTTAATAATTTAGCATGAAGAATTATATATTGCTGTGAAAATGGCTGTGATGCCTGGGCCTTAGCAAGGCAATCAGAGGCTCATTCCGTTCAGATGCTTCTGATTGCCTTGCTAACCGAGGCTCAGATGTCACAAAAGCAAAAAAAAATGCAGGGGATATCCGCGAACAATTATTAGTTCGAATCTCAGAAAACATCTGCGAGAGACTGAAGCTGCAGCTGCTGAACCACAAATGAGTTCAGCAGAAACAGTGCTCTCAAGTGGATTTAAACAGCGGTCACATTTGTTATACAGTAATCCCCCAGTTTTACGCGGATCAGGAGTCGCGAATTCGGTCACATGCAGATTTTTTTTGGAGAACCAAACTCAGTTTTATGCGGAAATCCCCACAATAACACGGAAACTGCAAAAAAACATTTTGTCCCACAACCTTCCAAGTTGCTGGGAATTTAAATTAAACTACATTACATGCATTAAACTGTTTCAAATGAAAATGTTAGTGGTCTCGGAGCATATTTGGGGGCATATTTAGGGTTTACGGTATAAAAATATACATTTTAGGCATTTTTTTTAACCAAAACACAACAACACTGTATTTCACTATATACGGGTGCTCTTGGAACATAACCCCCGCGAAAAGCAGGGGATTACTGTAATACTTTTTCCAGTCCTGGAAACCCTAAAAGACCAGATTTAACAGATGAAGAACTTAATGTTTAAATGATGAGTTAAAATAGTGCTAGAATAAGATAATAAACATCTTAGCAAGTGAAATGATCTTATGTTAAGTTGACAAATTAATTGATGAGATTAAGGAAGGTTTATGTTAAAAACTGTAATTAGTCTCACTTAGAACTTATTTTAAGTCATTTACAGCAGAAAACAGGCACAAGAGTCATTCACCAAGTTATTATGATTATTGTCTATTGTTATGGTGTTAAAATGGGCTATTTAAATGTCATGTCAAATAAAAAAGCCATTTACAAAAAATATAGGGTGTAAATGGTCATACTGAGCAACAAAATCATATTTAATTCTTCACATCCCCCTTTGGCAATAGTCAAGTTCCATAAGAAGAATGTACATTTTTGTAGATATACAGAACCATTCTAAAGCAAAAATATCATCCTCATTAAATAGACAACCAATTAATTGTATTACTTATTGCCAAACGTTTTAGCAAATCTAACATACCAGAAGAGGGAGCTGAGGGCTGTGTGCAGTCATTGGTGCTTCTGGAAACACCAGAGCTGTTGCCTTGCAAGAGATTTGAAAACCTGAAAGACAGTTTAATGTGTTGCATGAGTGAATTTAAATATGGTTCCACATGCACCACAGTGAGTGTCACGTGAGGAGAGTTTACTGACATATGTAAGCTCTTAAGCCAAGCACTAAGCAACACATGCAAATAGTTTGCGTAGTTCTTACCTCTTCATCACTCCTACCCCAAAGCGAGCAGTGCCATTGCTCTCATTTGAGGTCTCTCGGTTATAGTAAGTTTCAAATGTAATGGGCACTAGAGAAGCAACACAAAAATATTTTACTGTCCTATGCCATGTAATAACTAATAACAAAACAATAAATATTCTGCAAAATATCAGTACTGCGGTGGTCACTGGCTAAAGGGTGCTGAGGGAGTCCATATTTCTTACATCCATCCATTATCTACCCCTTTATCCTGCACTCGGGGTCGGGGAGGGCTGGAGCCTGTCCCAGCTGCAACAGGCGAAGGCGGGGTACACCCTGGACAGTCGCCAGCACGTCGCAGGGCCACATACAGAGACAGACAACCATTCATGCTCACATTCACACCTGGGGCAATTTAGTGTGCTCAATTAACCTATTCCCCAAAGCATGCATGTTTTTTTGGAGGTGGGAGGAAACCAGAGCTCCCGGAGGAAACCCACACGGTCACAGGGAGAACATGCAAACTCCACACAGAAAGACCCTGCGCCCAACCTTGGAGTCGAACCCAGGACCTTCTTGCTGTGAGGCAACAACGCTAACACCGTGCCGCCCCTATATTTCTAGTCTAAATCTCTAGCCTAAATCTCCAGTCTTCTCCAGACTTGCAGAGATGCAGATTGAGACTGAAAGTCCACAGGGATGTAGGACTCTCTAATTAAGCCATGGAGTTACACACATGATGCAAAAACACATTTGATACATTTATTAAGGAGTAAAATATAATCAAAATATTTTTAGACTAAAGTATTCTTGCCCACATTTTTAGACTTTAGAGTTGGAATCAACGATGGAATTAGGTCAGAAGTAAATTCTGATTACAATTTTTTATAAGTACTGTGGTTTTGTAGAGCCATTGGCATGATGCTAAACACCATAGAGAACGTAGCAGAATGTATTTGAAACTGGAGGCCAGAGACTGGGCATTGCTGACCTGGTGGCGTACATCCTGTTCTTTTTAACTCAACGAAGCTGTTGATGTCTGTATTGATGTCACACTCTTCTAGAACTGTCCTCACTTCCTCGTAACACTGCAGACAGACAGAAATGAGCGGCCACTCGTGGCTTAAAACCTTGATGGTATGCATGAGTGAAACAAAAGCAGTACAGAATAAATATACTGACCTCATCATCTTTGACACTCTGCATTGAGAACTGGTTACAATGGACCCAAATAGCATTTCTTAGGATGTTGATGCGGTCACCCTCTTGCTGCTGAAAAACCTGTGAACAAAATGGCTTCAGTTTTACAGCAAGATACTTTGCATCTCTGCTACTATCTTTCCGGTTCCTTTGTGCTTTCATTAATTATATGCACTGTTAACTAATTATGGAAAAATATCTTAATTTGTGACCGGATCTGCCATAATGAGTCAGAAGTCGGCGTTCTATTTATTTAGATTATGTTGAAAAACATCAGAAAACTTTTTCTGTCTTATATGAAAGAAATAGTCTTCAAAATGAAGTTTCATCATGGATATAATTGTGAAAATGTACTTAAATGGCTATTAAAGTTGAGTGGCAGCTCTCAAATCTTACAAAAATATGAATTATTTGATAAGTATTTAATAAATATTTTGAAATAATTGACGCTTCAGTCTGATTTAATGTATTTTT
>JBBPDC010032676.1:0-12207 GCA_037974485.1 Hemigrammopetersius urotaenia | reverse complement strand
ACAAAACAGAACAAAACCAGAAAACCAACTCAAAAGCAGTGGCTATACGCCTGCCACTGGCCGGACCGTGACAGATACTCTATGCTGTTCTTGTATCTGAAGTCTTTGAACTAATCCTTGTTATAATATAATTTGTTAATGTTTTTCATTTGAACAAGTGAAATGCCATGGCCATGATGTGAGGCATCGTGATCTTTTTATCTCTTATATTCTTTTCATAATAGTTGAAAGTAATTGAAAATAAAGTTTGATTAATGGAGCAGCCATACCCATAGCTCATTGGCACACATGAGAAGGCTGTCTGGGGTTTATATTTGCTTACCTTTGTCCATGTCCAGAAGCACCTACAATAATCAGCTTCAGTACTGAACCTTGCCCAGGTGTATGTGCATTACTTACCTATTTAAGAGATAACACTAGAATGCAATATGTGAAAAGGGCTTTTTTTTTCTTTTCTTTTCTTCATTTTCATTTGTTTCTACCCTATAATTCCAGCATTTTTTGATCTCTCTCACTTATACTCTTTTGTACGTTGGCACACTGGCTTTATATCTTTAGCGCTGGAAGTTGCATAGTATAATTAAAAGCAGCACTTTCTTTATTAAATTCTTTCTTTATTGCTCTATGTGCCACTCATTCTCTCTTTATCAGCTCTGTTTATAGGTCTCCATTGATGTTCTGTCAAAGATGAAAAACACGTTTCTCTTTGATTGATAGGTGGTTTTTAAGATGGATGCATATGTCAGTCATCTTGTGCTGCAGTCTCTCTGTGCAGATGGGTTTTAAGCTACAGTAAATAATAAATGACCCGTTTAGACCGTCACATAACTCGACACACAGTCATGACTGAAATTAAAGTAGCATAGTGCATTCTTTCACAATGATGCCCAAAGTTGATCTTCCATGCAGATGCGCATTTGTTATGGCGAATTTACCACTACACATTCATGACTGTACATGTGAGGAATTTGAATTGGCCACTTAGCAAGCGGATATGTGTGTAGGCTGCACCAACGTGAAGATGCGCCAAAATCTGAACAGAAAATCACAAGATGCAGGGATTGTTTTATTAATGCATTGCTGATTCCAAATCCATTGGTCACTGTACACAGATAGGGACAGTTACAGTCATGTGGGTGTCCAGAACAGTCTGTGGTTAAAGTGTGAGGACACACTAGTACTTCTTATGAGCTAAGTACCATGCCAACTAAAAGTTTGGGGACACTTCTCCTTCTTTTGTGCTTTTAAATTGCAATTAAGTAAAAAACAGCACTTCACTGATAACTTGAGTGTATTTTGCGGAAGCTTTCTCAGCTTCCTGTTCAGTATCTTCCTTTCTCTTTTTCCAAAATATATTTAGAAACACTGGCTACTCAAGAAAAATGGTAAAATCTAAGCATTTTCAATTTGCTAAATGACAAAGACGTGTTTATTTGTATTTACCACTTTAAAATCATGTCCCCAAACTTTTGAATTCATGTGTGTTTTAGTGTCATTATCTTGACCAAAATAACTGTTTTAAAGACATGCCTTGTTTAGAAATACTGTTGTCAAGTGTACAACTGTGGAATTGTTGATCGAACCTGGCAGAAAACAGCATCCACCCACAGACACAAACCCAACTCAAACTTCTCATGAGCTTTCGTTTCACTGAGGGGCACATTAACTCATGCCTCAAACTCCACAGCTATTTCCAGTGTAGCTAACATTACGAGGAAGTAAGAGCACCGAGAAGAGAAAGAGCGAGAAAGTGAGACAATGATGAAAAGTGAGCAAACTCTTCTACATAAGGCTCAGATAACAAACCCGAGCTTGATGTTGCAGCTGTCCCAAACCAGAAAAAAAAACACTCAGTAACACTTATCTGGTATTGTGATTTGTCAGAACAGATATTTACAGAATAGAGTAAAAAACATTGTGATTGGTCAGTCATTGGCGAGTCTCATTTGCATATGGTATGCAGTAATAATGTCACGATAACAAATTATTTTCCATTTACAAATATTGAAAAGTGCATAGAGCATTTTGGCATTTCAATGGTATTCAAGTATAAATTGTAAAGAAAAGTGCTAATACCCTTGGAAATGGGGCTTTAGTGGTGATTGACTTGTATGTACTCTTCCTCTGCCTGGGAATAAATCTGTTCTATGACACTTTAAAGTACAGCCACAGCCACAGCCACAACTCATCTCAATCTAATTAAGCAGGGTTTTAATTAAAAGCAAACATTTTCCTGAATGCCACTGGCGCCTTTGGCTAAGAAAGTTCGGCGCACATTAAAATGCATGGACGCTTTTGTTTAGCTGGAGGTTAATGAAACAAGAATTCAAAACATTCCCAGTAATTAAAGTCTGGTTTTAGTTGGGCTGGCGAAGGCTGGCTGAGTGGTAAGACATCAGCGTGTGAATGCATGTTTCCGTGTAGTGATGACATACACAAGGCCAAGAATGCTGGTTGAGATCAACATGGGTAAAAACAAGAATTCCTGGAAAAGTGGTCTGCATCTGATTAATGAGTGTAATACTGAGTGAGCCTCACTTTGGTGTTACTTTAATAGAAGCGGACCAGCCTAGAGCATATTTTAAACATGAAGGTGCCAGATATTCCTCAGGGCCTTGAGCCACTGTGGTTCCACAAAGATGGAATTTGGGGAAGTACATCATTATTGATGTTTAAGCAATTACCAACTTATGTAAATAGTATAGACTGTTGTCTTGAACCGCATGTTCAAGCTAAGAACTGTTTATGAACCTTTAGTAAAGAATCAGTACTCAGGAAGTATGGACTAATGCTAAATGAAGTATTTGATATCTGAAACTATGATAGATGGAAAACTGTTTTGATGCTGAAAGTAACACACTGCATACATATGTCTCAAAAATGTGTTTATAAACCAGAGTAATAAACAAAACTGTCAAATTGCAAATTGCAATCAGGTGCCGCTGTTCTAGCTGCACTCTCACAAGACACAGTTTTCATAGCACTACCTATTACTGTCAGACTAAAATGGTTGATGCCATTTATCTACCAGATTACGCCTTGAATACCACTTCCCTGCACAGCTTAGTGTTTCTCCTGCTCTAACACACCCACTCAGAATAGACTTCGTATCCACTTAAACCTGTGGCTTTTCATTTAGTTATTACTCTTAAGTGTACTATGAATCATTAGGTAACTTCTATGACTTACTCATCAACTACTATTAATCATGCAATAACTACGAATATTTTTTATTGCCTATGATGAATTATAAAGTAACTTCCATGAATTATTCAATAACTAAGTTCATTTGTTGGTATGAGAGAGAGAGAAACTGAAATGTGGACACATATAGACCCTTAAGATTGAAGGGTTGACTTAGTTGGACTCTGGTGTGTTAGAATGTTAAAGTATGTTTGATAGGAACCATGATCCTGTCAGACTAATGAAAAAGGAATGAAAAGCCCCTAACGCTGCTGCAGATGTTCAGTACACTCCTTTCCTCCCCATATCACCCTGATAGTGAACTTGAATGGAGCACAGCCAGTCCATGCATTAATATGCAAATGACAGCCTGATCGCAATTAGCCACAGAGCCGAGCAGGACGGATGCAGCTTCTGAAACGGGAAAAACTCCAGCGGGAACTAATTCAGGTCCTAGTGATTTCTGCTGGGAACGCCAAACAGACTGACAGACAGGCAATGGGCCTCACTTCACTGGCTCGCCAAGAGTATTGACTTTATTGTTTACTTGTTTTCATTTGGTTTGATTATGTAAACAGGGGGGATGTGGCACCGCTAGTGTTCACTGCGGAGGGTAAGAGTCAGCAGCAAAAAACTCAATATGATTCCCGACTGACATTTCTAATAGAACACTGCGCAGCAGGATAAGGCCATTATCATTACAATAACAAAGTGCCCCCAGTGACTGGACACATGTGTGCAGGCACACACACACCTACACACACTGTTACCTTTTGTAAGGTGACAGGTATGCGGAGGTGGTTCTCTTTGTGTGCCCTACAAATATCAGAGAACATGAATGGAGAGTACTGGGCAGCCCCTGAAGCAGAAAGGCAGTGAGAGTGTGTCCGAGGGGGGCATTAACAACAGAGTCTCGTTCTTGATCAGAGTAAACGAGTGAGAGAGAGACCTACACTTTTACTTTCTTCCTTTCGTTCCTCTCAGCACTTGCCAGAGGTTACAAATCCCTTTGTAGCCTACAGTAAATGGTAGAGGTGGTCATTTGAGCCCTTATAATTTTACACATTTTTCAAATATCAAAGTGGGGAACCTTGGCTTTTAGAGCTACGCCTTTAGAGATTTCTAATTACCACCCCCTAAGCCAATTGTCATGCTGTTGGTAGTGAGAGGGAAGGGGAGGACGCCAAGGCTGGATGAAAACAAGGTTTAATACAATCAGGGGAGAACACAAATAAGCACAACGGAAAACAGGAACCCCGACTCAAAACCCAAACAAAAAGAAACAGAAAAACTCAGGACGGCCAGGCTCGTGCTTCTTTACAGGATTAACAGGTAAAAACAACTCAGAAGACTTTGACTCGCATGCAAGCGAGAGACAAGCACGAAGCACTCAGATTCCAGCGCTGACAGCGCGCAGAGGGACACAATCAGATTTCTCTAGAAGCACGAGCCTGCAAAAGAAAGGAAAAAAGGACAAAGCATTAGTTTCGTTTCTTCAACAGAGAGGGCAACACCATGAGACACACAACAAGCAAATAATGACAAATACAGACACAGGGAACTGGGGTCAGGCTTGGGTTTAAATAACGAGAACGAGGGAGTGGCACGAATGTAACGTGGGGACTTGAAAGGGAGCAAGGGAGTAAAGGGGAAGGGAGGAACGGAGGTGGGTTGGGAAGAGGGGGCCAGACAGGGAACGTGGGAACAAAAGGATGACGTGAACGAAGGTTAATATTCTGGCGACGGGGAACGGAATGTGCAGGGGGAGGGCGAGGCGACCGTGACACCAATGCTGGTGCACATGAAAATTTTGTCTGTGCAATAAATCTGATAATTTTGTGTTTTTTTCTGTGGTTTAAGAATATGTGATTTAACACAATACCAGTTAACCTACAGTAAAATAGCTGACTCCTTTATCTGCCCATTATTTTGTTTGTGATACTTAGATGTGACCTTAATGTATAACACAACATAGGCCAAGAGACATACATTGGATTACAAAGCCAGTCAATACCTTATTTAAAATTGACAAGATTTAAGTCAGATAGTGGTGGCAAGATCATGAAGTGCTCTGGCCTAGAAGTATCTCTATCTTTCACTATCTTTCACTATTTTGAAGCACTGATTTGGTTTACTGGAAACCTCAGCCTTGTACTTGGTGGTGGCGGCGTAGTGGGTAGGATACTTGCCTCTAGACCAAGAGGTCATGGGTTTGAATCCTACCTTCAGCACACCCCCCCCTGTAGTTAGGGAACGGAAGTAGCTTTGGTTAAAAGCGCATGCTACATGTAAATACTTTCATTTGCTAAAGGCTTTATATTAACAGTAAGATACATTTTAAAAGTGTACAATCACAGACTGTATCTCATTGTTAATATAAAGCCTTTAGCAAATGGAAGTATGTACATTTACAGTATTTATCAGCTCTTTTTCTGACCTAAGGGGTGGTTCTGGGAGCTAGCAGTAGTGTGTTGGGATCCGCAGTGTTGTTGGAGTTTTTAATACACCTTAATGTCACTGTCCAAAGCTGTCAAGAGCAGCTCTTTGGTGAAGAAGCAGAGGTTGGCCATCACAGTCTGTAAAGCATAAGTCCATTCTGCAAATCATCTAAAATGCCAGTGGTGACTGTAGATGATGACTCGGAGGTCTATTTCTCGGTGATCAAAGCTTCATCGATCAATCACTATGTGTAAAGAGAATGCATTGGAAAAAGTTCACTCTGAAATTCCAGACAGCTAATAAGGACAGTGTGGTCGATACTAGTTGTATAAACACCTTTAAAGGAACGTTATCCATTTATAAGGTGTGCCAGTGGGTCCACATGTAGGGAGGCATTATGCAACATAAAGTCAGGTCCAGAGTGCTGTTTTGTATTTAGTCGGAAGAACCTGCAGTCATGCATTTAAGATGAAATTGGGAAGCTCTTCTCTGACAGAAGTGTGAGAATAAACAGAATTTGAAATATAGTGGCAGAGAACTGCCAGAGAAACGACAAGCTTAAACATGTTATAGTTTCAAAAGAGCTGTCTTAGTTGTGTCCATTTTATTTTCAGTAGGACCATCTTGATTGATCGCTGTCTTTAGCTTTTGAAATCTACTGATGCCTCCACTCTTATGGACCCTGCACAACCCCACCACATTTGCCAATTGCTGAAAAACATCTCGACGTAACTTGTTCTACAGCACAGGTCATTTAGATCTGGAGAGTTTTGTCAAACTCCACACCAAGTTTCCAAAACTTCCAGTTTACTAAGTTTAAAAACCTAAGAAATCAATCTAAACTCCGCAAAATGAATGCTGTGGCATTTTCTTTCAAACAATGTAGCATAACAAGCAAAGGCAACAAACTTTCAGAATATTATTTCTAATAATTTAAGATTTCTTGCTTTGACTCCGAGAACACATTGTGGGTTCTAATGTAGCCAGTTTCACAGTTTTGTAAGTAATTACTATAAGAGTGGTTTGCAGTATGTGTACTTCTGCACAAAGATGTTCTCCAAAGCAATTTCCCTTATTGCTTAGAGCTTTATACAGCAGGCAGGAAAATCAATAAGATTTACAAGATTTTGATAAACAACACAGGTCGAGCCTCTTTCAGCTGTTCATTTCATTCTCCCAATTCATTCCATTCACTAAAGGTGGCTGCCCCGAATGTACTAGGCAGATACGTATTAGGGGTGTAACAATACACTCAGCCCATGACCGGATTCACGACTGGGTGATAATACTAATGAGACCAGGGCTGGTAGGTGGGAGGAGTATGTGCATGAACATGAGCATGCTTGAGTGGGTGAATGATGGTGCTTGTAGTTTGTGACCGTTGGTGTTTGCTTAATGCTGTTGCATCACATAAATACTCACACATGACCACAAGAACAACACAGATGAGCTTACATTTGCTTTACCCCTTTTCAAAGCACTGAGTGTATGAGCCACTGCTGTTTTTCAATTCAAACTGCATATTTTGATGGGAAAAATCTCCCACTGTCCGCACAGATCACAAACTCTCCTACATGGCCACCAGAACAACGCAGATGAGCTTACATTTGCTCCACCACATTTCAAAGCACCGTAATGAAGACCCACCATTGTTCAACTGCTTATTTTGTGGGGGGAAACATTTCACTAAACCGAGCAACCTGTGAGGCTTGTTCAGTGGGAATATGCCTCAGCTCACTAAGCTTTTACTGCAATCCTCTAATATTTATGCACTTGGTCACAGTTTATGTTATGCTATTAGAACTGCAGTAATTTTGTAGATCTTCTTTAGAGATGTTTACGAAGTTAGTTTTCTGAGTAGAACCCAGTGAAACATGCAAGATGAAAATGTAAATATGATACTGTACATGAGAAGTTTTGGTGAAATATGTTATTTTATTATAATTATGACCTAGGAGCTGAAAGTACATTTTTAGTTAGTCAGTCAGAGGCCTAGTTGTCAGCAATCAGTCCACTGTTGTTCTCAAACTAGCACATTTGAGTTAAGAGAGTGTTGCAATAATTTACACACACAGGGCAAGTGGTCATGGCATCTTCATATTCTTCTATTTTTCTTTTATTTCTCATTTTATAGCTTCTTTATTTCATGATTTATTATGTTCTCTTCACTGACATTCCTGGCCTGCTCATCAAATAAGCATTCCTTTAGCATACTCTCTGTATGACTCTGAATAGTCTTGGTATAGTCACTGAAGTGACTTCTCATATTACTGTGATGGTAACCAGGTGATGGACGCGAAAAATATATTTCATAACTGCCCTGTTACCAGAGTCCTCATTAGCCATGCTAATGATTTTTATTCTTATTTCAGATGTTCCAGTGGCTTTGATCGCCATCGGCAGGACTGGGTAGACAACAGCTGCCCAGATGAGGTGTGTGAGTGTTTGCGTCTGTGTGTGTGCATCTGTTTGTGCACTTAGCTTGTTGCTGGGAGTGCATGATGGGCGCTAGTGATGTACAGGTTGACACATAACCTGTGGGTCCTGCAGATGATTCAGGTTTGGGTCACCTTATTGTAAAATAATGTGGGTGTCAGCAGGGTGAAAGCATGAAAGCATAGAAACATGGGTCGGACAGGTGCAGGTCATTAAAAAAACCACAACCTGCCCATCTCTAATCATTGCTATTATTCCAAGTTCCTCTCCAAAATGTGCCCCTTCTATTGGTGTTTCTCATCCCTCACTCTCCCTGCACACTATTAATGATGTTCTTCCAAGTAGTCTACAAATCACTTCAAAGGAGCATTTATTATAATCAGTGTACAGAATTAAATTCGGATATTAAATCTACTGAACATTTTTGTGTTGATGTTCTTTTTCAGACAAAAGATAACACCTGTGACATCATCAACACTACACAGTTCCAGTCCTCCACTGCAGCATCAAAAGTGACAAAGGCCACCACCAAAAACAGAGGAGCAACAGAGGCCGACTCCACCCAGACCACCTTACACCCCCCAACCAGTGCACCTACTGAAGGTACCACAGTGGTAGCACTTTACTTGAACCCAGCTACATAGCACTGATGTAACTGTGCCTTTACCAGGTCAGGGAAGATGTCATATGTTGCTACAAGTTGTCATAACAATTCCTGGTAATGTGAGTTACACACTTTTATGGACATCATATGTCATCACATGTTTATGGCGTGGTTATGTATGCTAGTACCATCAAGTTCTGTTTCCAACGCCTGGCCTTGGTCTTATTTCTTTTAAACTCTCTCCATTATCTCCATATGCCAGATGACAGATACTTTATACAGCAGGGGTTATTAATGCCTGACTGATAAGACCGGAGGCTCATTCCACACTAACTCATCTAGAACATGTATGGTCATGTGATAGATTTCCATCACAAAGTTCAATCACAGCAATGCAAATATTCAAAGCTCTGTGATTTTTCTTTATTTATTTTAATGTGTTGCACAATTACTTGCGCAATACTTTGTGTTAACAGTGCCGAGTTGTTACATGGTCAACATTCTCTTATTGGAGAGATTTTTGCAGACACTGGCTCATCCGGGGTACATCGATATCAGCCAAGTCCCAGCACTCTCTAACCCTCCTTCTTGAGATCTTTCTGAGAGTAAATGTGGCTGTGTGATTTTGAGCATGTGGATGAATGAAAGTTTACATTGTGTTGTTTCTGAAGCGCTTGCAAATTGTGGCAGAGCTTTGACAAACGTCGCCTTAAAGCCTTAAATGCACATGGCTGATGGACTAAGCCAAGCGTAGAATGAAAAAAGTGAAAGGAGATTTTTTCAAAATAAAGACTCCAGCTTCATTTGTCAACAAAGTTGGGACTATTTTGTCTCTCACCAAGGATGCTGTCACCTTTCAGAGAAAATTGCCACTTTTTAATACAAAACAGGAAAAAATCTACATAGCTCTCTTACGAATTAGTCTCATGTTCAACAAACCCAGCAGCAAACTGTTTAATCATGTCATGGTTATAACAGTATTAACTCTGCTAATATTATCTTAATGTAAAAAAGGTAACATTAAACGAGTGGTCCCAAAGCCTTAATGTCAGTAATGTTATATACGTTGGAGATGGAAGTACACTACCTGATGTTAGAATCCACAGAAGCACTGATGTACGTCGCTCTGGATAAGAGCGTTAGCTAAATGCCGTAAATGTAAATCCATGAAAATAATACCACAACCGAATAGTGATGGCTAGCATTCACCAAATTAAAACACATAAACCATATCAGGCTAATAAACAGTCCCAAGCTTGAATTTTGTAACATAAAATTTAACAATAAATATCTTTATGTCCCTTGTCATCTTATGACAGGACTTTACTCACTAACAGAAAAGCTCATGAATATGAGGTAAACACATAGTAATCATGAAGTTTCAGATTTGGCCAAGATGCAGCTGAGAAAACTGAATGTGTTCTTGGTCGGCTGTTTCTTGGCAAAGACCACCTACTCTCAATAAACTAATTATACTTTGTCTAGATGGCGTCCATTTACTCATTTAAGCCGTTTGGTAAATGAAAAATAGCAATGACATTTTAATTAATATTCAATATAGCTGTAAAATCATCTCTCTCTCTCTCTCTGATTCATATCCAGATTTAAATGGCTCTATTGGCATAAATTCTAATTAACGTACATGGAATACAAAATGAATAAATAAATAATACATATGTGGGACAAATTGAGGTAAAAAAAAACAGCATAAAAACCTCTTAGTAAAATGTGAGCCTCCACTATGAGCCTCCAGAACAGCTTCAATTCTGTAAGTCTCTGAAACTGTCCTAGGGTGTTGGAATAATATTTTCCTACAAAGATATTCCCTCGGGTGGTATTTAATGACAGGGGTGGAGAGAGCTGTCTAAACACGTTACTCTAAAATCTACCATAAATGTTCAGATGGGTTGAGATCGGCCAGTTGTGAAGGATATGTGATTTATTTTTCACTTATCTTTCACTTATCAGACCATCCACTGACCCCTCGTGCTTTGTGGGTGGGTGGGGAAATATAGAAATATTTCATCACAGAATAAAGATGGATCTGTCAGAATAAAAGATATGCAGTTCCCATTCCTTCCAAGGGGACAGAGAGGCCCTATCCATGCCAGCAAATGTCACGTCCCCCACAGCAGGCCAGGTAAGCATTCAGTCCGGTAAAGTTTTCCCGGTGAGCTTCATATCTGCATTCACTTGTGTGTGAATATGGGCCCTTTCTCAGAGAACTAAAGGCATAAGTCTCTTAAGTCACTGTTCCTACTAAAATAGTTGCCAGATGTGCAGTCTTTGTGACTAAAGCTGCTGCGTTTGTGTTCAAAAATGAACCCCCTTTCAAAGTCGCTTAGATCCCTGATCCTGCCACCCTGATCAATGTTGGCAGACACTGTTCAGTATCATTGTACTTGTCCCAGCAAAGTACTAGATCCTTCCCAATTATTACATAATGACCTGGTCACAATTAAATGGGCTACATTTATTTTCCACAGTGTGTAGTTTTCACAGTCATATGTCAGAATTTGTTTGGCCGCAGTTTTGATACTTGGGTTGAGGTATATGCAAGTTAAACTTAAGATTATTAGGATTATTAAACATCGTACGAAAACAACTGAAGTTCCAACTGGTCCTTCAGCTCTCTAAGAGAGAAGTGGTGAGTAATGGTTATATTATAGCCTAACTAATTGCCCACTAGCTGGTAGCATAGTGGTTAGGGCATTCGCCCTGCAACCAGAAAGTCCGGGTTCGATTCCCGAGACCGCTAGGTTCCTCTGAGGTACCCTGAGCAAGGTACTGTCCCACACACTGCTCCCCAGGCGCCGTGTTCCTGGCTGCCCCCTGCTTCACTTGGTGAATGGGTTAAATGTAGAGGGTGTATTTTGTGCTGTGGTGTGTTCACGTATGACCGAATGTATTCATGGTTGACTGACTTTTTCATGTTTTTCCTTCAATTTGAAACCGTGCTCTCTGTGACATACGTATTTGTATGTGTGTATGTATAGGATTCTTCATGCTAATGGGAGGGATTTTTCACAATAATACACTGTTAAACGCAAGCGGATAGAATCACAATCATTCTGAACATATATAAGCAGAGCCAAAATAACAAATAAAATTTAAAAAAATATTTGTTTTCATGCTAATATGAACTACTGTAAAACTGATGTCATGGAGAACTAAAACAGCTAATGCTTACCCTGTATTTATTGCTTACCCTTAGTATTATCTATATATAAATAAAAGCAGAAGCCAAAATTCTTTTCAAACATAAATAATATGTTATTATATTGTTTTACAATTTATATATTATGAGGTTTTGCTTGTTTCTGAATGTAGCTAGTATAGCAGAGGCCTAGATTAGATAACTGTGCACAATGCAGATGAGGTGCAACAGAGCAGTTTACTCATATAGCCCACAACAGCATCAACTGCAACTTGCTTAACAGTGGCATGGCTCTTCCACCACACACACGCACACACACACACACACACACACACACACACACACACACACACACACACACACACACACAGAATCTCCCCCCTCTAGC
>JBBPDC010032626.1:0-12210 GCA_037974485.1 Hemigrammopetersius urotaenia | reverse complement strand
GCATTTAGCTGACGCTCTTATCCAGAGCGACGTACATCAGTGCTTAAGAAGTCCACAACTGTTTCTTACTTGAAAAAGAGCTTAAATCCATGTCAACTATTTAACTAAGATACTGCAGTCAGAGCATCTATACAACAACTGCAGTTTAACTATACTTTATAATTGAAATTTTTCTACAAACAAAACCAACTGCACCTTTTTAGGGAAAAAATCATAGTGTAAAGTTTGGAAACTGTAATGTGTTTATTTCTTTTTTTAATAATATATTTTTTTCACATTGAAAACAACCAGTGAATGTTTCTTTACATTTAAAAAAACTGTTGTCATGTTTTCCCCATTTTTTCCTCACTGCACATTTTAAAATAGTCATAATATGCACCATATTCAGAAACAAAAAATGCTGTCTGAAATGTTTAAGTGAAGATTTTTTTTTGTTTTTGAATATTTACTTTTGCTACACGCTAGGAAGAAAATGTATATTTCGAAATTGTATTGCACATTTAAAAGGATTATTCACACTATTTTCTCCAAAAATGCATTTATTCCATATAAAAAAATATTTTTATTTAAATTTTCTATTCTATTATTATTATATTATTATTTATATATTGTGTTATTATTATACACAATTTTTTTTATAATAATAACACAATATAACACAATATAATTATTATCTACAGGTGAGTTATTGGTTGTTCTGTTGTACCAAGGCCTTCATGTAATACAACAAAACTACTAATTTCTAATCTGTGCATATTTTTAAATGTGCTGGTTTTGTGACATCATAAAAACTAATTTGAAAGCGGGTTCGTTTTGTAGCTTATTTTCCATATATGGTTGAGGAGGGCTAAACATCTGAAATAATACAGACTTTAAGACTTTTTAATTCCAAAAAAACGATTATTTGGGCCCTTAGATATCCTGAAGTGCATCACAATTGCAATGTGTGGCAATAAACTCGCATTGCAGATATTTTAGAGGTGTTGGCGAATCGGTTCTTGAATGGGCGGGGCTAAACTGCTGCAGCCATAATAATGAGATGTATTTAAATGTGCTGGTTTTGTGACATCACAAAAGCTGGTTTGAAAACGAGCTGTTTATTCAGCTTTGTAAATGTAACATTTGAAACAACACAGACGTTGAGACTTTATAAGTCTGGAACAGTGATGATATGGGCCCTTTAAAAAAAATGCATGGACAAAATTATTGGGACATTCAACCTCATTGAACACCTTTGGGATGAACCTCTACAGGGCACAAGGGCACAAATTCCCACAGAAACTCCAAAATCTTGTTGAAAGCCTTCCAAGAAGAATGGAAGCTGTTAAAGCTGCACAGCGGGGACCAGGTCCATATAAAAAGCCTATGTATTTGAATGCAATGTCATTAATGTCCCTGTTGGTGTAATGACGTCCCAGTACTTTTGTCCATATGGTGTACCTTGTCCATATCGTGCAGCTCTAATGAGAAAGAAAAACAGAGCAAAGCAGTTGCAGCTTGTGGCTCCAGCAGACTGCTGGTTTTGGGGGAGTCTGGGGGATGGGGGTCCAGCGCTCCGAGCTGAGCTGCGGTAATGAAATGCAGCCTGAAGTCTCGCGTTGTTTCCGCCACCTTTCAGACATCTTGCGTTGTATTGAGGCTGGCGAGCTGCGGAAAACACCCGCACACACAGAGACCCACACACTCAGAGACCCGCACAGACCCTGGCAACACCCCCCATCAGCAAGCAGCGCGAGCGCATGGGCGTTTGGAGCGTCTGGCTTTAATCCCGCCGCTGCGTGCGTCACTGCCGTCCGGAGCGTTTTTTTCTGTGTGTGTGTGTGTGTGTGAGAGAGAGAGAGAGTGTGTGTGTGTGTGTGTGTGTGTGTGTGTTGTTTTTCCATCGAGGGCAGAAAATAGAAGAGCATGGCAACCCCAGCCGCCGTCAACCCCTCCGGTATGTACTATTTACAAATGATCGATCCGAAAGCATGCCATGACGTTTTCTTTTTAACAAAAGGAGCCGAGCGTGTGTGTGTGCGCGCGTACATCCCCCTCCTCCTCCTCACCCCTCTCCCAAGCTTTTAAAAATAAGGCTAAATCTTGACATACATGGGCATCTATTGGGCCTCCAGTCCGTAAAGGTACATGAAGCCTTTATGGACTTTAATGGCACGCGATGCCCATAAGAGCTGCAACGCACGAGATCTGTTCCAACTCGAGCTCCTGCTTTTCTCTCATGCAAATGAGATGCTGAATGAATTGGCCACAAGGCACTACGTGATCTGCTCCCCTTTTGCTCTCCACTGCTCGGCTCACCAGCCTCTCCATTATGCTCCATTGCTGGTGGCCCATTTTGGACCTTCAGGGGCTTTGAAGCTTGTGCCTGTTGATTCTGGACTGGTAGAAAAATCTGGACTAAGGGAGATGATTCTAGGCCTGCTCCCCTCTCTGCTGGCAGCTGGGGGCCTTGTTCATCTAAGTCCTCAGCCACAGGTTGAGGGGGTTCTCTGGGAGCTGGGGATCTCCTGATTTAGGAGAAAGCATAGCTGCTGATTTTGCCAAGTGATGAAATGGTCTCTTGTTGGAGTTCTGAGGCTTGGTGGAATGCGTGTGCTGAGCAATTGTGGGTTAGTTTGCAGCTCTGATATACTTTGATGGTAAGCGATTTGAGTCTGAAATGTAAAATAAGGCCTGAAAACAGAACACAGGGGTTTGTCTGAGGTTCCTCTTGGGTTCCTCAGGCTGAGTACGGCTGCACAGTGCATCGCTGCAGAGGAACATTTGAGGAACCCCTGAGGGTCAAGGCCTAACACCTCAAACAATGCAAAAAATCTTAACAAAGAAATAACAAATCTTGTTTATTTTAAGAACAGCTGGCTTGATTATGTAAGTTAAATAGGTTAGTATTTAGAAACATTTTCTTGTTTTAAGAAAAGCTTAATAACTGAGAATGTAATTTGGTGCGGCCCTTCATCAGCAGAGCAGAGCAGAGTGTGTGGGCAGTGCTCAGTTACGGTGGTATTAGCAGCATTTTGTACATTTTGCTGCATTTAGAATCTGATAAATATGTACAGATATTTTTCTGTAATGCTGATCCTGGTAGGCATAACCCCAATTTGGGTGCAGCATATCAGTGCCTCCCTAGAAGCAAGCTAATCACAATACCAGTATTTGGTCCTTTACATTTAGCTTTAATACTAGTGGCACTTAGGATATGCTCAGGAGGCCTGTCTCAGGAGGAGAACCCCGAAGTGGGCCCATTTTTTCTCTTAAATGGAACTGAATGTATGAAAACGCATCGTTATTTAATTTAGTTTTGAATGAAAATGTATGAATGCGTAGTGTGTGTCTCAGGCTGCATGCTGTTAGCGTATGTCATGGTAGTCACGATCACGGAGGCGTCTGTGTGGTTCTATTTTGGTCGAATGGACCAAGTGGTGATGAGACTCTTTGGCTGGGGAATGATAGTCCACCTCTAATCACAGCGTTTGGTTTAAGTGGCTTAGTGAGACCTGTTCTTTATTTCAGCTCATTACTATAAAACAAATACGTTGAAAAGAGTCTTATGTGTAACTTTATAATATTCATTAACTACAGAGTCTTGACTCTGAAAACAGAGCAGGTACTGCAGTGTCATAAATTCCTATGTCTGGACTTATTGATCAGGTGATTCCTGTAATGGTGTGTTTGTATAATGCATAATGCTTTGAGTCCTTTGGGCTTTTTTTTATCAATATTATATTATATTATCATGTAATAACATGATCATAAGGTGAAGCTGTGCCATCATACTCTGAATCAGCCTAAAATCCAACCACAGCCCAATAAATCACAATGCTTAACAGTGCATCGCCACAGATACATCTAAGCTTGCTTGTGTAATTTACGAATAAAGGAGACCACGTCTTATAAATATGGGTTGTTTTGATTTTCTCTGATAGTCTGGATATAAGCCTGGGGTAGAAGAACAGGCCGAAAAAGACTAATTAAAAAAATGAAGGCCAAAGAGAAAAAGGTGCTGGACAGGCCCTGGCCCAAACATGTGCTCGTATAAGCTTATCAATAGAATTAAATGTAAAAAAAACTGAAAAAAATAAAAGGGGAGATGATTCTAGGCCCCCTCAGTCCAAATGATTTTGGCGAGGAGTGTTTTTCCATGTTAAATATGTTACTAAATATACTAAATCAGACTTAATACAAATAACATTATACAGTAAATAGTGATTTTATGTTCAGCATTTTTATGTGTTCCTTATAGAAGACCAGTTTTATTAGTAGTTTCATCAGAAACCTGGTTTGACTCGATCAGTCCTTCATTAAATTAAATCAGAAGCTGCTGATGGAATTTCACAAATCCAAACAGCAGATGGAGAACCGAGGAGGAATCTGGAACCGAACCTGTGTTCTCCTCACCAGCTCACACTATATCAACTACTTTTACACACAAAACCAATCTTCATACTTTTTACAGCTTTCTTGTTACTTTGCATTTAATCTAATGTTAACCTACTGAAAAATAAATGCTGAGAAATAAATGGTTTTAACCAATTTTCATAGGTGCCTATGACTTTTACACATTACTGTATTACTGTATGTAATAATAGTGGTATTCAGATCTGGATGGTATCAGTCGAAGCCTAATCTGAATGCAGGCAGGGTTTCTCTCACGTGTTTCTATAATAGTTTACATGCCTCAATACATCCATTATCATATCGATTCCCAGGGAT
Organism: Hemigrammopetersius urotaenia; assembly: GCA_037974485.1. NCBI lineage: Eukaryota > Metazoa > Chordata > Actinopteri > Characiformes > Alestidae > Hemigrammopetersius > Hemigrammopetersius urotaenia. Next base: position 7,500 of record JBBPDC010032626.1, on the reverse strand, counting down.
ATTCCCACAATATGTTACCGTATAGATATTGTGATATAGTGGACACTGTATGTACAAGTGTTGAAATGCTCCCTGGCAAATTATGTTCTAAAATGTGCGGTAACTTTTGCAAAGTCACGTTTGATTTATTTTTTCAATATGTGTGTCAAAATGTGCACAATTTCAACAAAGCATCACATCATGACCATGATTGACCATGGGTGCCAAAACTTTTGCACATGGCTGTGTAAGTGGCTTATAGAATTTTAGGAAACGTTGGTCTTCAGAGACCTAATCAGTGTTTATTAGCGTTATGTAAGCACCGATTTTGAGAGAGGAAAGGTCTTTTCTGTCCTCAGGGCGATTAAACGCAGGCCACTCACTAACCAGAGGAAATATGTCAAGCAAAAAATTAATGAAAAATGTCACAGAGCTCAACGAGGGAAGCTGCTACAGCGTTACCTCATAAGACAAACAGCGCAGGAGGTGATTGGATCGGGACAGAAACAGAGACCAGGCTGTTGCTCCCCTTTGGCTCGTCCAGCTGAAAACACAATAGTGTTAGTGATGCACGCCGAGTGGCTCCCTTTGCTTCCACTGACGCTGTTTTCCCCACTGGACAGTTTTCTTTCCCTCCGCCGCCCTCATTGGAAATGCAAATGGGATAAGATGAATAAAGAACGCGAGCGTTATTAGCACCTGGTCGAGCCTCCGAGCTGCCAAGCGCGATTTAGAATGCGCGAGAGCATTCTGGGAAGAGTCAGCTGTCAGGAGTGGAACTGAAGGACACTTTGTTTAAAAGTCAGCAGAGCTCGTGCTCGGCAATCTGCAGGCCGCCTGCAACACACGCTCTCAGACGCTACACGTACAAAGTAAATGCTGTATTAAAAGGAAAATTCTATAATTTTTGGTGCAGAGTGTAACACGGTTGCGCAGCCTGACTCCTTTCCATTAAAGGGCATCGTCACACAGGTGTGATCTAGAACATTCAGCACTGAACGTTCTAATATGTTCTAATTGCTGAGCAGCATTGCAGGTTAATGGAGATTACAGTTGGTACACCTTCAGAGTTTTGGATTTATGCTTTTGAACATCTGACAGTCGATCCATAACTAAATCACACTAAACTTGGGCTGCATCCAAACAGTCAACGTACCGTGCAGGACACTCAAGAGCACAACACACACAATGAAAAAACACATTCGCTGTTTGATGCTGAAAAACAAATCTTTACAATCTATTGAGCCCCTTGACATGCATCAAAGGTTTCCCCTTTTGCAGCTATAACAGCTTCTAGTCTTCTTGGAAGTCTTCAACAAGCCTTTGGAGTTTCTGTGGGAATTTGTGTTCATTCATTCTGTATGAGGTCAGACGAGAAGACGAGAAGACCTGTCTCACAATCTCCATTCCAGTTCATCCCAAAGGTGTTGGGTGGGGTTGAGCTCAGAGCGCTGTGCAGACTAGTCAACTTCTTTGTCCTGGGGCCCAGTCATGTCAGGCTTTGGGGCTGCAAGGTCCTGCACTGGCCTACGCCTCTAACGTCCTCATAAGCCTATGCTTTTATTATTATTGGTATTTGCCTATTTATTAGTTTCACAGCCTCGTTAATTAGCATAGCTTGGCAGATGACACAGATTGGTTTTGGGGGGAACTATTACTAGAAATAAATTTGAATTTTAATGTATGAGGTGTTATAATTTTAAGTGAATGGGTATTGTTTTTTTTGCCTCTGGCTCATTGTGTAAGTTTGCATCTTTAGATGGTCGCTTCCCAAAAAGTGTCTAAAATGTATTTATTCAATTATATGAGTACTTTTTGGGCCTGTTCTTGTAGCAGCACCTATTAGCATTAAAAATGCTTTGCAGCAGTAGTTGAAGGGAGATATTGAAGGGCATATTTTCAGTTTCATGTTTTTCAGAATGTGTGTTTAGTTTGTTGGGAGTGTGGTGAGACTGTGGTTTGCTCTTTTGTTGCTGAGGTTGTAGATTAGCTTCATTGTGCTAACGGTGTGTCTCGCTCTACAGTTAGTAGTGCTGGAATATTATAGAAAGAAAGCATATTTCTTGAGCTATTATCTGATAATGTGAGTTTCCACACGTTCCTCAAAGATTTAGACAAATACCAAAGTCCTCAGGTGAGGGTTTGTTTTAAAGTGGCCTTTTGGTTTATTTTGCACTTTCTTTTGTATTTTAAGGTGGATTTTTCATTATTGAACAAAGGCCATTATAGGAGAAATATAAACTGACCCATATCCTCCCTCTCTTCCATGAATATACTGACTGCTGTCTACTGGACATTTTAGATACTGAGGAGAGAGTGGAGCTTGAAAGTGCTGTTTACGTGAAGGTGTTGTGGTGTACAAGTTTTTGCGTGGTTGTTAGTAGTCCCATGTTCTCTCAGTACAAAAGTCTAGCTGTCTTTGTTGGTCAGTCAACCAGTGTTACACTAGATGTTTTTTTCCAAGGAGGTATAGTGCCTATTGAGGCAAAATAAATTTAAGAAAGGAGCAGAATTTGATTTGACTTAAAAATGTTAGCAACCCATTAGGGGTGTAAATATAGAACCAGTACTGGGTCATTAATTTAATTAGATTGCAGATTATAGAAGATCCTTGACTGAAAAATGAAGCTGCCACATTCTGCCCTTTCCCTCAAGTAAATACATGGGAATAAATAACAGGTTCATCTCACCACTATGAATGAACCAAATGGAAGCACTACTGACTGTTTGGGCTGAAGATAAAATCTCAGTGAGAATTTTCGAACAGTGCGAGAAATGCGAAGGTGTATCAGGACATCGCAAATAAGTCAGCTAGGATAGGTTTTCACCGCACAGTTAAAGAATGCCGAGAAGAAATGAATTCTCAAACAAGGTGGATGATGTAATGTTCTATTGACATGGTTTTGGAATGACAACCAGCCATAAGCTGTATGGAGAGATACGTTTCAGAAACACAGTTAACGGGCTAAATCAAAATATGTTACAAAATCCGTACCCTTGCATTACAGTTTAGGTTCAGGTTCCTGTACACCTGTGGAATTGTGCCTGTTGTCTCCATATGATCAAGGAATTTTCTCATGCAGACGTCCAGTACTCCAGCAGGCTTCTCATGCAGCAAACACAATTTCATAAATTTGTCACAGGCGACTGTAAGAAAAAAAGGCTCTGGCATGAAAACAGCAGGCCTGAGGGAGCGGGACTCATCCCGGGAGCATGTGGGGTGTGCGGTATCACGGCTGCGATGAGGAGGAAAAAACCTTGGGTCATTAGGAAGGCCGGGAGGAGTGAAGCAGCCTCAAAGGTGTGACAAGAGTGGTGACAGAAAAAAGGAGAAGGGGCAAGCCGTCCACACCTCTCAGTCCCACTGGATGGATTAATGAGTTTGACCCGAGGGCTCTCAGCGCTGTTATGGAGCATATCGAGCAAAAGCCACGAGCCAAATGCAGAGCATTTCCTGGAGCTTCTCCACAGCTTGCTTATTTACAGGCTGTGTTTTTTGCCACTGATGTCCAAGAGAATTCCACCTATGTAATTTAGTAATTCAGAGAGAGCCATTGAGAATGACTTTAGTGTGAGATGGTTCATTATAGAGAAACTTATTTCTTTACATTAGATGTGAATGTAACCAGATGTCATGTCTATAATACAACAATAGCCATTTTATTTCAAATGGATGCACAGAACATCACTGACATTGTTCAGCAAATGCTGTTTGTTGTAATGTTTCCCTATAGCCATGATGTTGGCAACGTGTTGAACTAAAAAGTCATGAATTTGAAATTGTAATGAAACAAATTGTAAAACATAATTCAACTGCAGTGATTGTGCTGTTTTTTCCCCATGTTTTGTTTCAATGTATTGATAACTGGGCTAGATCTGAAGTGAGAGTAGAGCTTGATTTTCTCCTCAAAAACAAAATTGCTGGTTATTCGCGGAGGACAGTTGGTCTACGTGTTATTGCGTGGTTGTTAGTAGTCCCGTGTTCTCTCAAAACAACTATCTTTGACTAACAAACATCTAGTTGTCTTTCTTAGCCAGTGTTACACTAGAATGCTTTTTCTTCCAAGAAACATTAATTTAAGTCCTGCTACTTTGGAAGTGTGGTACCTAATGAGGCAAAATAGATTTAAGAAAGAAGCATAATTTGATGTGGCTTAAAACAATTCAAACAGTCCATTAGGGATATAAACACCACTAGGATTAAATCATGAATCTTTCGAAAATTACACAGTGATGAAGTCTTACCACAGGCCGATTCAGCTAGATTACATTTATTCAGATGTATCAGGTTTGGCCTGATATGGGCCCTTCAACACACTGAGCATACAGATTCACACAAAACTCTATAGAAAGACAATAAATTATCATGAACAGGCTGGGCCACCCTCTTGTAGGCTTGTTACAGAGCATAAACAATGTTTATATATGACAAAAACTGTTTTAAAAAACTCAATAAATAAAGGAGAAAAAAATGCCTTGCTATGGTCCCTTTAATGCTATAAACATACCAGAAAGACGAACGTGAATGAACTAGATAATAGAAGCATTTGGATATTTATGGCTTTAGTGTAGTGTTATTATAATCTATTAAAACATTGCAGATGAATCTTTTTTTATGCCTCGACAAACCAAATAACTCGGACTCTGGAACTTCGCTTGTTTATTTATGTATGCAGTGGACGGTTGCCTGGCGTGATTGCCGGCTCCCCGGCCCGTCCCAGACTGCCGGCTCTCCTGTCGGAGCTGCGGGAATCCTCTTGTAGTTTATGTTTGAAGTGAAGTTTGTATAAAGACGTATACTTGTGCCTCATGAATGAATGAATGAACAAGGCTGGTTCGGCACGGCAGCTCTTTTCTGCCTGAGCCACGAAGAGGTGCAGCGCACACCGCATCAAATATTAACTGCGTTTTGAGTGTGTTTGGTGGGGGGGTAGTGTTTTACGGGGTTTTGTTGGGCTTATCAGTTGCAGTTGACTAGAGGCGGTGGAGCGTGAGCGTGTTTTGCACGGCCTTGTACGTGTTGCTTTATGCCTATCAGCCCCCTCAAAGAAAACAACTCTGGCAAGACGCTCCAGTGTGTTTGAGTGTGTGTGTGTGTGTGTATGGGATGGGTTGGGGGTGGGGACAGTGGTGTTAATATGGTGGGGGGTGTAGCAGGGGTCAAGTGAAGGGTTACTGGGGGAACACATGGTGTGAGCGGTGCCTCCATGTTACAGGAGAGTCTTATTTATTTCACCAAGTACAATATTGTGTGAAAGTCTGACCCCCCGTTTATTTAAATTCATTCATTTCAATTAAAATGGCCAAGTAACAATGTTACATTGTTTTTAAATGCTTAACCTTTAGCTTATCCATAGAAAGAAATAGGCTGTTGTAACTTTACCTTTAAAACTAATATATGTAAATTAACTATGTTCTGATTGGCTGCCTTGAAAGCACTGAAACACTCCAGATCTTTATTGGGAACAGGCAGGTCTAAAGTGCTGCAGACTTTACCTAAATAGGTGCCAATTTTGTTGGATTTTGTGACAACAAGCAATGAATTTAGGATGGGTTGTTTTTGCTGCATAATTATGATCTGGATTGACTAGAGAGTGAATGTTTTGATACTTAAACAGTTTACATACTACTGTAGACTTAATAGGTACCAACCGAGTTAGTTAATTTGGAATTTGTTGTTTTTGCTGCTTAAATGTGGGCTATATGAACCGAGAAGTGAATGTTTCGACATTTTAACTATTTATGTACGTTTATTTAAATAAAGCAAGAAAATAGGTCTTTTCGATGATGTAGGCTCTTTAATGTGCTAAATGAGACAAACGAACAAGCGGAACATGCAAAAGAGGAGAAAATAAGAATAAAGAAATAAAATAAAATTAGAAGCTCATAAATAAAAGAGAAAATATATAAATAATAATACATAATAAATAGAATTTGTACTGAAACGGGTGAGTTGTGTCCCAGGGCGAGCGCTGGGTGAGAGCGGTGAAATCCAGGCTGGCAGGAGAGGCTCCCCAGAGGGTCGGTAAGTGTGCAGATCAGCCAGACACAGTGCAAATATTTAATCAGAGATGTCTGTGGTGCACATATTTTAGATAACTGTATCCATGGGCTCTCATTCAAAATGCAGAAGACATTCTCAAGCATCCATGTCTGATTGGAGCACATTAACCCATATATTCCAGCCCAAGAAAACCCATTTATTCATTCACGCAAAGCAGCTGCTGATCTTTACATTCTGGGAACGTTTCATTGCGAAGGGACCAATTGAATATGAACAAAGGGCCCAGATAATGTAAAAACGAATTTCCAGCCACTTTTTAAAATAAGAGTCTGATGTTGTTTGTAAACACAGCTGTTGTTTTTTTTTTTGGTGGTTTTTTTATGCTTGTTCAGCCTTTCATTCTGATGTTATATGGAGTGTTTCAGCCTGGACTGTTTTTAGAATTAAACATAATACAGGGCATCCAATCAGAACAGAGCTAATTAACATATATCATTCTTAAAGGCACAGTCACAAGGGATAATTATGGAAACGAGCCCTTTAAAACTGTGGTTCCTCATTGTCATGTTTTAGAGATGATTATTATTCTTATACTTATAATAGATGTATGTTGCTAATACTACTACATATGATATATGATATATGTCTAACATGTTTCCGTGTGTACATATACACACACAGTAGCACTGGGAGTAATAATAACTGTAATAATGATTAATGATTCACATGTTTACACCGGCCTGTGTGGTTCTATTTCATTGTGAGGCATCTGCTCATGCGCTGCCCTTTCAGAAAGCTGTGTGGGAACCACTGCCTACACGTTTGTGTGGACCTGCTTTGTTTGTTTCAGTGTGTTTGATTGGTCCAGTGGGTGCATTAGCGGGTTGCCAGGCGAGAACGGCGTCCCGCACATACACATACCCAACCGTTTGTAGGTGTACATGTGTGTGTTCCATGATGGAGCACGCAGGCAGTAAATTAACGCAGAGTGTGTGTTGTTGGCTCGCAGAGATGAGCACGGATCTGCCCGGGCCGGTGGCCATGGCTGGCGCTGTGGCGGGTCAGGTCAGGATGGCGGGCACCATGCCAGGACGAGGGGGCAAGAGGAGATCAGCAGGGTGAGTGACATTTCTCTCTGTTCACAAACATTCCGTCTGTAAAAATAGGCTGTTGTTATTGTAATAGGTTATAAGAACATTTAATTATAATACTGTAACAATAAATCCACACAAAAATAAAATCAGAATCCAATCCAATACTTTAGACTTGGATTCTAAATCATGCCTAAATAATTCAAATAAATGATTTGTTCCATGAATATAATTGTATCAGAGATATTTAAATGAGGTGTTTAAGGTTGTTGATAGTGATAAAAATGTAGTGAATCTGTTCTCTCCTTATTCTGCGACAGGGTGCTCTTATGTAATCGTTGCAGTTAATACAGGGTGGCCGCGGATCCTTAAAAAGTCTTAAAAAGTCTTAAATTCCGTTGTCCTAAAATAAGGCCTTTAAATGTC
>JBBPDC010032616.1:0-12210 GCA_037974485.1 Hemigrammopetersius urotaenia | reverse complement strand
ATGAGTATTTAATGTACTTTTTGAACAGAAGTATATATATATATATATGTTTAAAGATTCATTAAAAAGTATATATACATATACACACATATATAATAGTGTGTGCATGCATATGTGTGTGTGTGTTCTCTGATGTCAACCTTTTTTAAAAGCTCAGCAGGTCCTGATCCTGAAATTAAATATGCTTTTGTAACAAACTTGGCCACGTTCTGCATGTTGAGAAAGCCCTTCCACACAGTGTCCTGTTTGGACAGGAACTGGCTCGTCTCACCTTCAGGGCTATGGGAACCAGCTGGCCTATGAAAAAAAAAAAGAATTGTCAGAATGTCAGAACTCATAAATACTAATGTTTTCAGAATTTTCAGAATGGAAATAAATAAATAAGTAATTTGTTGTTATTGTTGTTACTGTATGTTGCTTATGAAGGTACTGGTATCTGATGTGCCCGGCAGAATTCACACACCTGGTGTTTGAACTGGATGAGGTGTAAAATCTGGGCACTGATGGGATGGATGGTTTCATCAGAATAGACTTCAGCATAGGTGGGGGAGCGGGGAGGGTGTCAGCTGCCTTAGTTTCCTCCACTGTTTCTTTTGCAGGGAGAACTGGAGGTGGACACTGAGGTGGATCTGGAGCAGGAGCAGGAGCAGGAGCAACCATAGGGGGCGCTGCAGGTCGGTATCCGGCCGTGCGAGGGTCTCTTCTAGTGATGGACACAACAGAAATCTCAGGGATCACCAGAGGAGAAAAGTCTGAGGAAGCTGCCTCGACACTGGAGTCATCTGCAGTAGGAGAGGCAGGAGACTCCATGACAGGGTCCACCACCCCAGGGGCAGGATCTGGATTCTTTTTATCAAACATCTGAATATCCCATGCCGTTTTCTCTTCCTCCTCATTCCTTGATTCTTCTTTGTTTAACTTCTTAGCTTCAGCTTCATCTTTATCAGCAGAAATCTGACCTGCAGGATACAGTATCCACGTTGAGAAACCGTTAACACATTTCTGATCAATTTCACACTTCTGATATCCACAAATCTTGATTCAGATCTTCACAGGTCCCTGCTCATTAGGTACTTTTTGTGACATCTCACCTCCAACCAGACGATTCCTGTACTGATTAGAGGGGCTGTTTGGGTCACTTACCTGTACAAATCCTGCACTTTAGGTCAAACAGGTGTGTTTTGTGTTCTGATGTTGTGTCTTTCAGCATGCTGCTGATGATGTCCGACACCGCAGAGCCGACCTTCCTGGGCTGGACATGCTTCACCTGAGACATTTGAGCTTTCTCTTCCTTTAACAAGAAAATAAAATTTAGATAAAAACACGGCCCTCTAGTGGTCTGTTTGTAGAACATTGGTCCTCAACTGGTCCTAAATCCCAGGTTCTGACTGATCAGGGCTCATTTATGGATAATCTCCTTGACAGACAATGCTGTTATCAGTGTTTCTGCAGCATTAATGCATTATAACATAGCAGCGTTTTCAAACGGTCGACGCTGGACTGGATCAGTGGAGGGGGGCAAGTAGCTCTGCTCATCACCAACAAACTTTTGTTGAGCACAACATTTATAGTTTTTCCTCATTGTATATACAGGAAACTCAGGACACATTTCCGATCCTTATGTCTCCATAAATCATAATTTTAATATGATGCCTTTATTTTCTGTAGCAGATTACAGAGAGTGGGATCAATAAGTATCAGTATGATCGCAGTATTGGTATCGGTGAAACGTTAATCCCTAGAGTCCCGCATCACACCCACGATTTGCACCATCCCTCTGCACCAAACCCCTAAATCTGCCCCCCACCTCCCTCAACCTAGCCCCCCACCTGCTGGAATACCAATACTGGAGAACCTGCTTTTCTCGGGGGAAGAATCTGCTGAGGTTTGGCACTTCTTTGTTCTACAGAGCTGCATTATAAGAGAATTGATTTTCTGTGACGTTTGTTTTCCGTTATAACGCTGTCAGTAAATCTCTGGTAATGCAGTTCCACAGAATAAAGAATCCCCAAACATTATCAAGAAAATATCTGGATCTATACGAAGGATTAAAGCGCTGATGACTCACAGATGAATGGATGCTCTTGGCTTTATCTTCACACAGTTCCTCTGTGTTTACATCAACAGGGGGCGGCTCTTCCTTCAGATGGGTAGCGGCAGCAACCTCCTATCAGGAACAAATGTTTATTTATTAAAGAGATCACTCCAGTGCAGCAATACAGTATTGTTTTTAAAATAAATAAATTATATTTAAGTTTGAATGAATTAAGTTAATGAGTCTCGCATGTTCTCATAGATGCTGAACTTCTCCTCTTAAAATCACACCCACAAGAACATTGCAGTGAGTTTCTCCTAGAATGTAGATATAATACCTTTGATCAACTGAAAAAACTCTGTAATTGCTGCAAAATTCAATTTTTAAGGTGTAAACAGAGCGTTCAGAGTGAGATTGGTGGATCCAGATAAACTTGCAGAGTCAGAACTGTTCACAGTGGAGGCGAATGAACGTAACCCCTGCTTCAAAACGTAACCCCTCTCAGAAACTTAATCCATGAAAAGGTCATGGTTGCGCCACCTCAGATGTTGTTTTTGAGTTTTTGGTCAAACTATACCCATTTGTGGTGGAGGGATACATGGAGGACATCATGAGGCAAAATAGTCCCCGAAGAAAAGTGATTTAGTTTTACCATCACCAACATCCACATTAACACTCAAAGATTCATGGAGCTTCACTGGGGCTTGATAGTAAATAAAACATCTGTATTTGTTCTGAAGACGTCTGGTTCCATTCACCTGGGTGGACTGTTTGGAGTGTGAGGAGTGTGTGTAGAGTGTATGGAGTGTGTGGGGTTTAGATGGTACCTGAAGGCACTGAAGCTCCTGCTGACTCAGACGGGTCAGTTTAAATGGGGTGATCTGACCCCTCATGACCCCATAGAAAAGACCCTGAAAAAACACATGTATTAAAAGAAATAAGAGCAGGACCTGGACTGTTCCGAAGAAACGAGACAATAAGATACAAGTCTGTTTGGTGACATCACAGTGAATTAACAGCAGGATCCTTATCCTTATTATCTTTATCTGTATTATCATCTTTATTATTATCTTTATTTTTTTACCTTTTTCAAAATGAATAAATCAGAGCGCACGTCAAAAAATGACACATACGATGTAAACAAAAACAAGGGGCACGAGAAATAAAAAGTAAACAAGCTAAACAATAAATAAAGATCAAATAATTATAAATAATAATAAATGAGTGAATACTTAAGATGACTGGGATTTTGATTAATCTGCGGGCAAAGCTGCTGTCATGGGTCTCCATCAGATTGCCTGAAAAACGTCTTTCTGAATCACAGGTCCGAGTTACAGGTGTTTTAGATGATGTCTGTGAAACTGACCTTGTTTTTGGGGTCCTTCAGGCTGAGTAGGAGGGTCCGGTACTTGTTCCTGTACTTGCTGTCTGTTGTGTAGAACATGTTGAACATTTCCCTCTCTATGTTCACGGCCAGTTTCTCCACTTCTCCCTCAGACATGTCCAGATGTTCACTCTCAGACGCCCTGAGGAGGAAGAAAGTCACAGAACAAGTGGGTGAAGAATGTTCTGGAATGTGTTCAATTCAACTCATTTTAATGAATTACTATTTTCATATTATATACACTGTGTGTGCAGAGTTTCTATCACTTACTAACAGAGAATTCAAAATCATAAAGATGCATTGAAGTGCTTTACTATGCATCCCCTGAGGGACCCTCAACAGAAAAAATTATATAAACATTGTGTAACTTCGTAATCATTTTGCACCGACTCACTATCGTTAGGTTGTACAGGTGCAGACCACAGTAAACCTGCAGTCCCGCGCTACTACAGCTGTGTGTTGTGGTTAATCCTGAACCCATGATCTGCAGTAAACTGTTCTGCAGACTTGTGGGGCTCCTTTACAGATCTACTGCAGATCTATTGCAAATCCCTCATCTTTGACGTTTAAGATTCCACTAACTGTTGAGGAAGCAATTAAGCCTTACAATTAACTAACCAAATGTACTCCTTACATTATTATATTAAACATAAAAATAAAGTTCAGCAGCTACAAACAACCCACACCCTGCTAAGTGTTGTAGTGTAGGGGCCTGAAACAGTCTGGGACCCAGTGGGACTGGTACAGCATAGGACAATGTGGGACCAGATGGGACCTGGTGGGTCAAGGGACAATGGGGCCTGGTGGGTGGGGGAACGTCTGCTTTGGTTGACATTATTATTATTATTATTATTATTATTATTTAAAAGTTAAATCAGGGCCAAGAATTACACCAAGACGTCTGACTGGTCTGTGGTTAGTTTTGTGATTTTCACTGAATTTATATGAATATTCAGCATTTAGACTCTATCCTAAATGGGCTGAAAAGGATCAATAAAATCCTTCTGTATAGCCTGACAACAGTAACTACAGAGGGCCCTGTTTGTGGGCGGAGCCTGAAGGTGCTCTAACCTTTTCAGCAGGGTGTCAGTAAGAGAGCGCCGGATGTTCTGCCTCATCTGCATGTTGGGATGAGCCTGAAGAGGCCTGGGAGGAGGAACAGGGGCCAGAGCGACTGGCAGCACCCGGATCTCAGGAGCCACGCTGGTGGAGGCCACCGGGGTGTTTTGGAGCTTTTCTGCCCCACTGCGGGAGTTTCTGCTGACCTGAGGAGGCTCTGTTTGGAGCTGCCTGAGCACTGCCAGGCGTGGGGAACCGGGCATGGTTTTCTTGGCTCGACTGGGAAGGGGTTTAGAGCCAGATTCCCTGACCGGTGGAACCAAGGGACTTGCTTTTTTATCCTCTTTCTCAGTTTTCTCAGAATCCTCTGACGAAGCTGGTGGATCCAAAGGTGGATCTGGAGGTGGCTCTTGAGGTGGATCTGGAGGAGCATCTTGCTTGGCCTCCACTTTACTCTCCACATCCTCCTTTTCCTTCTTCACTGCTGAAACAGAGCAGACCGTGAGGACAGTCAGCCGAATGGAGGACAGAAGGTTAACGGTGCAGTTCCCCACACAATGCTTCAGCATTTTATTTTCAAGACCCCACAATGATCTTGAAAGTATCAGGTAAAACCTACTGCCAGACTTAAACAACTACAGTCGAATGTTTAAAAGCATCCAGCATCAGCACAAGAACCAACATCTGCATTATTTAAGGTTGAACTGCACCATTTAAGTCGGAAAAGAAAACTCATAAAAAGCTGTACATTTATAAAACAGTAAAAGAGTATGTGATGGTTTAGGCAGCACTAGAGATGCAGTGGAACATGGAATGTTACTGATTCAATCATGGCAACCCTACAGTTCAGTGCACACAGGTGAACCAGGGATCTATGGTATGATGACTGTAGTTTTCCTGTTGTTTACAAAAGGTTGTGTTTTGCACTGCAGACCCCACACACACCTGGGGTGTGGTATCGTTTCCGTTTGATCAGTTCTGATTCTGCTAATCTATTGTAGTTCTGCTCATTGATTCCTTATCTCAATTGCATGAAGGTACAAAAAAAAACAGATTTGCAGAACATCTCTGCAGCCCATCAGGACTCTGTATGCAAATACAAGAGAAATGCAAATAAGAGATGAAGTAAATAAGAGTCAATCATTAAAAACTCTCACTCACTGCTGCCCTCCACCAGAAATCTGCCACAAACTCCAAGAAACAAAGAAATAACAAAAGCAGAGGAGATACACAGCCCTTTTGGTGGTTCCAGTGTCTCACACTCACTTCAGCAGCAAAATCATTACCAAACTCAGAGACTGCAACCGTGTTCTTCTGGGTTTAAAGCTGTCCCTCTGGTGTTAATGCAGCTCTCCTGGGTTTAATGTTGTTTAGAGCTTAATGTGGTTCTGCTGTGTTAACTTCAGCTTCTGTACACTTTCACTCATCACCTTCTCCTTGAAGAGCAAGCCTCAGGACTAAATTAAGGATGAACTAATAATAGTCTCGATGCCTCAGTGGGTGCGACCTGTGTTCAGTAACATCTAATAGACACACGTGGTTTCAGACACTATATAATTCACTGTTATCTAGAACCCTGGATGTTTTCTGTGTGTGATGAATTTCAGAGCACAGTGCAGGTGAACTCTACCTTACTAAGCTGCAAGTTCATTTAATAACACAGGTCAACAGGTCAAAATCATCAGAGATAAGTTTATGTGGGTTTTGTGGTGTTTTTCATGCCGATTTCAACTAATTTTCACACTGAAAATATTGAGACAGTTACTTGATAGGGGCCTGCGGTTTAATAAAAACCGCATGCAAGTCTATTGCAAATCTATTATTACTCATAATTAAAGTTGATGTTACTGAAATCGACATGAAAAACTGGTTGGAAAAGTGTGTTGTGGTTTCTGATTATTACAAAAAAAAACATTTGTTGACCTGTGAAATTAGTAAACATACTGAATATTGTTGAGTGGAGGACCACTCTCAGCCTAGCAGTAAAAATAGCAGAAGGTGTCTGATACACTTGCACCAGTACCACACATACACACACACTCCTGTACCTACTGAGGGGGCTCGGTTCTTCAATGTCTGTAGGATGCTGACCATGTTCTATCACTCCGTGGTAAAGGTGTGGTGTTTTTTGTAGCTGTGCGCTGGGGCAGTGCGGTAAAGGCAGTTCATGCCAACAGGCTGGGCAAGCTGTTTTGGGTGTCAAACCTGAGACTCTAGCAGAGCTATCAGAAAGAAGAAAGCTGAAGAAGCTTTTCTGCATCATGGACATTCCCTCCCACTCCTTTATATGGGCAAATGGTCAAAGATATGAGCAAATTAACTCAATCTGTTTTTTTCAATGGATTTGGTCCTAGCCCCTCTCCCTCCACCACTTCCCTGAGTTCAGTGCAGTTAGCCTCCCAGCCACATCCTTTCCTGCAGCAAAAACCTCCATTTACCCTCTTCCATGTCTCCCTTCCCCTCCAGCTTCTTTGACTGAAGAACAGATGAGGGTGGAACACAGGAGATGCAAAGTTAGAAAGGCCACAGTTCCAGAAGGCGTCCAGACTGCTCAAAGACTACTCTGTAAAGCAGTCCTGCGCATTTTCAATCTGAGCCTCTAGGGTTGTTCCAGCACCAAAGAAAGTTCATCCCAAGAAGCTCAACCACTTCAGCCTGGTGGCACTAACTTCCCACATAATGAAGGTGATGTAAAGAATTGTACTGAACCGCCTACAACCCTTTGCAATTTGTGTATCAGTCAGGGATTGGGGTAGATGATGCGATCTTCCTACTGCATAAGTGCCTCTGACATCTGGAGAACCCCGGAAGCATTGTGAGGGTGATGTTTTTTTTTTGTTATTCTAGTCCAGCCGGCACTGCTCAGAAGGAAGCTAGAGGGAGTTGGAGTTCACTACCATCTGACAACGCGGGCCACTGATTACCTCACCATACTGCGCTTTCTAATGATGTCAATAGAAAGGGAATGGGGCTTACTGAGCACATGTACTGCCTTTTCAAAATGGCCAGCATTGCACCAGCCACATTTTATGGCGCTAGGAGACGCAAGTATTAATTATTTCATAGAAAATATGTCTGTGCTGACAAATCAAATTGTTTCGTTATTTTGATTTTAATCATTTTAATAAGATTTCAAACATGTGCAGTAAACTTATATACAATGTACTCGAGAGTACAGCAGGACTTAGTAACTCTCAATTTGACCATTGTTCACAAAACAGAAACGCAGGCAGGTGTACTGTGCGGCAGTTTGTGGCAGGGAAACCAAACCCCATCGGCCTGAAAGCCTTTGTGCTTGCCAGTTCAAGCGCTCTGGTGCTGGACTTTGAAGTTTATAAGGATAAGAACACATTCACTGACCATCACCTGGGCATCAGAGGGAATGCTGTCATTTTAATGGCACAGACTCAACCATAAGGAACACACCTATACTTTGACAAATTTTTCACCTCTGTCAAATTACTAGATGCACTGAAAGCTAGTGGTCTCCAAGGAACAGGAACCATCATTAAAACAGTATTCCAAAACAGTGCAAGTCAAAGATGTCAAATGATAACACATTTGAAATAAAGGAAAAGGAGCATCTGAGATGGTTGTCAGAAAGCCACCAGAGTTTGCAGTGATTAAGTGACAGGACAATAATGCAGTCCTCTTGGCCTCCAATGTCCATGGAATAGAGCCCCAGGACAACTGCATGAGATGGTCAACAAAAGAGAAAAGTATCTCGATCTGCTGCTGTGACTGAGTACAACATTAACATGGGCGGAGTTGATCTGTGTGACCGAATGATCAGCTTCTACCCAATGTCTAGCTGTACCAGAAAATGGACTGTCTGTACCATACTGCATTGCTTTGTTGTGGCTGCCACTATCTGCTGGATTGAGTACAGGGTAGATCATGAGATGAGTGGGAGACTGGAGAAGGATAAGCTGCAGTATTTAGAGTTCTGCTGCTGGCTGAAGATCGTATTGCCCAAGCCCAGTGGGGACGAGGTCAAGAGTTTGATGAGGTGGTCAGTGATGTCAGCACTAACGATGAGTACAAATGTAGAGCCACAGCCCAGTGACAGCCTAAGGATAAAGAGGCCATGGGTTCGAATCCTACCACTGGGTTCCTGAGCAAGACCAATAACCCCAAGTTGCTTCAGGGAGACTGACCGCTGTAGTTAGTGAATGGAAGCTTTGGGTAAAGGGGTCTGCAAAACCCATGTAAAACGCACCAAATGCAACATGTTTCTGTGCATTGCCAAATTAAAAACAGTTTTCTTGCATATCATTCCTTACTCAGAACCCCTGATGTTTTCAAACAATTATTAAAAGTTTTTAAAAATCATTTGCCAAGTTGCCTTACTTTTTCCTTGATATGCTTTCTGGAGGCATGTAGTGCCATTTCACATTTTACATGATCTGCATTAGTAATCAAAAGTTAAATTGGTACATTGTACAAGTTTTTTTCCACGTTTAAATAAGATTCCTGAATTCAGCAGTTTTAAATGTTTTCATTATATGAATCTATGATGAACTGTAATTTATTAAGACCCGCTGTCCACTACAGAGGACATATGGTAAAAACAACTATTTTTTTTTTTTTTTTTAAAAGTTAAATGTTCTAAATACCAAAACATTTTGTTCTTTTCACTGGGTTTATGTTCCAAGAGCACCCGTATATGGGTTTTAAAAAATGCCCATTTTTATAGTCTAAACCCTAAATATGCCACCAAATATGCTCTCAGAACACATTTTAAACTCAGTTTTATGCATTACCGTTTGAAGAAAATTTGAAGGTAAGCCTGTATTTGAAATCCCCGCCAAGATGTGCAACTCAGGGGGAGAAAAGTATTGGGACACCGCAGCGAGGTGAATGGTTTTCCGAGAATAAAACCTGATCTACAGAGGTTAAAACTACACATGGAGATCTACCGAACTTCGGAAGTGTTTGAGTGCTTTCCCCGCCGAGATATGCAATTCGGAAGATCACAGGAGAAAAGTATTGGGACACAGTGGCAATGTACCCCTTGTGTTAAAACATCCACAATAAAGCAAAGGCGGAGTATATTTGCAGTTTCCACGTTATTGTGGGGATTTCCACGTAAAACTGAGCTCTCAAAAAAATTCTGCCTGACTGAATCTGCAACTCCTGATCCGCGTAAAACTGGGGGATTATGGTCTATGGAGAAACAGTATGTATATTTATATTTTTCACACCATGTGTGTTCTTTTGTTTACTGTGCTCTTATTGTATATTTTGTATATATATGTACATATATATATATGTCCTTTTTGGAATTTGTTTTTCTTACGGCCATACTGCTCTTACTTTTGTTTAAATCTTTTTCAAATCTTGTGATATAAGAGAGGGGTTTCTGATAAGGTGCCAGTGGGGAAAACAAAGAGCTGTACTCGTTCACTATATAGGGCACTATGTAGTGAGCCAGCCATTTTGTAGTGGTGTCCAAAATTTCAACTGTCAGTTTCACCCACTAGTTAGTGCACTACAAAATCGCCGCGTGACATGTCAAAATCTAGTGTACAGACACTGTACACTACATGAATACACATATACCATCATGCACTGCGGGTTTCTTTTACCGTGCCCTACATAGTGAACGAGTGCACATTTTGGACACGCTGCACGGACACGCTTTTATCGTATTTATGATGTGAAGTTTGGACCGGCCAGGTAATTTTGGCCCGGCCCGGATCGCATACCACAGCCCGAACACCAGCCCCGCCCTCGATCATGAGACCCAGCCTCCTGTGCCGCCTGTGTCTGAACTAGAGAGACGAGACATGTGTTTATGCGACAGCAATATATTGTCGAGATCCGGCCCACTATTTAAGAAGCAGTTAGTAAAAACGTAACATCCCGAGTGTCCAAAATTAACTAAACGTCACCCCCACATGTTTACTAGTTAGCCCTCTATATAGCAAACACTATATAGTGAACGAGTGAACAAATGCACTTTTTGGACACAGCAAAGGTGTTTCTAAGCAAGTTACCAGAGAGTGGAAGAACAAGGTGGGCATTTCTAATAAAGTGGCCTGTGCATGAAAGCAAAATAGTGGAAGTTTGTAATAAAGTGGTAAAATGCATGTGGATGCTGCAGCCCAGTGCAAAAATTGTATCCCCCACCCCCAACACAGTTCTCTCGTTTTTTTTCGCTGGATCAGTTATATGTGCTTTGTTCTGCTTGATTGATTCATATGTAGGTCATTGTGTGGTTTTACAAATGAAACATTCCTATACAAATTAAGTCCTTCACGAAGCCTGGAGAACTCTTCCTTAAGACAACATTAAAACACATTTATAGTGGTTAATTCTATAACATCCTACAGGAACTGGTATGATTGTTCTCTCAGTAAGTTCTATAATATAAATAGGAAGTGGACAATAAAATACGGAAAACTAGCCATTAGTGTAAATCAAGAAATTGACAGAAATACTGCAGTAAAATGTTTTAAAACTTTCTGCTGTTTTTCACAATTAACAAAATTTTCAAAATTAACACACGTCACTTGACCAGGTATGCAAAAACTTTTGCGAACTGTATTTACTCCTTTTGTTCTGTGCACCTGAAGGGAACAGTCCACTAAAATGTCCAGCTTACAATTTAGGTGACATTTAGCATCAGATTTTTTTTTTAGCTTTAGCACTGCAGGATAAACTTGCTAACGGGTAATGTCGCTGGCTAAGTGAGCAAAAAAAATAAAAACAGGCTTCACCCTTAACAACAGAACATGTGACTGATCAAAATACTTTGTGCAGATGTGGTTTTGTGAGAGGGAAACAGGCCACACTGTTTACCACAGTCTGGACCTTCGGCCCCCTCAAGAAGGTAAATACACTCAGGCAAGAGGCTGTGTGTGCAGGTGAGAAGAGCTGAGAGGCTGCAGGAGCTTTAAAATACTTGTCTCCTGGGGTCTGCTCTGAGCTTCAGCCAAGATCCATCACATTCTCCAAGAGTCTGGAGTTCCTCCACCCGCCAGAAATCTTCAGGTCAAAGGACAGCTCCGCCCCTGGAGAACCAGCCACACCTTGACGACTTCCGTGACTTGTCCATCTGCTCATCCTCCTGCTGCGGCCTTGTTTTAGTTTACTTTAGCTTGTTTCATCATCAATGAGACAGAGTGCACAGTGAAACTGAGCTCTCACAGGATTTAGCTTCAATGTAAGAGTGAATAAATAAAAAATAGTTTGCTGGTCAACCAGACTGGTTCACGTTCACCATGGTTTTAACTGAGTTTAATGACTTAAAGATTATATAACTTGTTCTAAAAAATGAGCAAATAAAGTGCTAATGTATATTCACAGATCTAAATCTGTCTGCAGGTGTGATGCGATGCCTGAACTCCAGTCAGTGTGTGGTGTTGATGGATCTGTGGTCAGGATGCAATCATCTGTGGGCCGAAGACAGATGGGAAGGCTTGGAGGGATTCCGCACACCCCCAACACATTGCACCACTCACAGAGGATGACTGTGGTTCAGCAGAACAGCTCTTCAGACTAACAAAACTGTGATAGCGGACTTTTTTAAAACTGTCAGGAACGTTCCTCCTCCAGGGTTTATACAGAGATTCCTAAGTTGAATTTACTACCTTTACAATATTTTTTACTACCAGCAGGACTTCAAGCTTCAACTGTTGCAGCATAAAGTATGAAGTAAAGTGAAAAGTAAAGTATTGAAATATCTCAAATTAATAACATATTTCCTCACAATTTAACGAGATAATTA
>JBBPDC010032559.1:0-12213 GCA_037974485.1 Hemigrammopetersius urotaenia | reverse complement strand
ATATATCGATCTATCTATAGATAGATAGATAAAATAAGAAATGAATAAAATAACAACCACAGATGGTTTAAATGAATAATGCACATTTAATTAATGGGGTTGATGGACATTGGTTGTGAAACACCCTTGCCCTGCTCTGCACAGGTTCTGTCTGCTCCTGCACACCCACTTACACCCCAGATAGGGTTTGTTAATTAGCTGGATCAGGTGTGGCGGGAGAACGCTGGGAACCGGTGTTGTAAGCAATATTCCACTATTCAATGTTTCATATTTCATATAGGCACACACACTCAAACACGGTTTCCTTGTATCAACACCTGAAGTCATTAATGCTCTTGTGATAAATTGCACTCAAATCTTTGCACTGATGTTACAACATTTAGTGTAAAGCCAGGCCAGAGGAGTAGAGGCTGCAAAAAAGGGGGCCAGGAGACACTCCACTAGTAAAATCAGGTATCCACAAACTTCTGGTCTTGCAGTGTTTTCAGCAACATTATTGCTTTTTCTTGTACACATTTTCAGCATGTTCACAAAAATCCAGCAAAACCTACCATTCTTCAACAATAAAGGGCTGAAATGTTGCCCTGTCCAGTCCTTGGCTCCGTCCAGCATCCTGGACAAGCTTTCCTTAGCGTGGCAAAGGATGAACCGCCCCTGGCTGACCGCTGTTGTCACAGCTGACCCTTTTGGGCTGAACTCGGACCAACTTTCCATGCCAACACGCTAGCCGTCCTTTCTTACCTACATCCTAACCTTTATCCATGATGAGAAGGAGAAATAAACAAAGGACACAGTGTTAATCTCAGATCAGCTTTAAATGGCAAGTGCCTGGCTGACCTCCGCTCTCGCTGCGCCTCGTCCCCTTGCTGGACAGACGCAGCTGGCGCCATCCGCCAGCCCAGCCTTTTATCCCCTCTTGAATAATGAATGTGTTGACTGCTGATGCCGCCTTTGTGTTTGCATAAGGCCTTAACTTCACTTGGTGTGTTCCCTGATGTCGCGGGGAGGCTTTTTTTTCCTCTCTGACAGAAGACCCAGCTGCTCAAAAGAGTGCCCGCCGAGTTTAAGGCAGGAATGGTGTTTATTGGATTGGGACGGTAGTTATCATCAAAGTTCGGCATGCTCAGAGCCTTTGACTGAGGATGATACGTCGCAGTGTGATTACATTTGATTCTGTTGGGGGGTGAAATCAATTTCCCTTCTCTTTCGTGACATGTCGTTTTTTATTTTTTAAAGATGCAATCTGTTTCAAGCAACAAAATTGAGACCCTGTCACTGAACTGAAGGACGGAGTCGGAGCAAAGCCTCCCACTCAATTACCCCACTTTTATATAAAAAAAATGAAGGTATCTGAAGACAGCTATGAGGCCATGAGCGGGGTGGTGAGTTCATTTTTGGAGTGAAATCAATGTTATGAACCACCTGAAGTGACTTATTACTATTTTAAAATGCAACATAAAATATGATGAAACACTAATAACACTATTCACTGAGCTATTTAGAGTAGGGTGAACAGATGAACCTGGTTTCCTGGGACAGTACCTGGGACATTTTTGGTGACCTGTCCATAGCCGGAGCCTTCCCCATGAATGTCCCAATTTCTAAATGAGACCTTTAGGGGAAGAGTGGACCACGTCTAGTTTCTATTGTTTTGAGAAATCAGCCAGTGAATATATAAGTTGCATGGCAAATCAAAATATGTAATCTAATATGTACAATTTCTTATAGATGGTATTGACATTGAAAGCTGATACCCAAAAAAGTGGACTTGGTCCATTTTTCCCCTCAAGACCTCAAATGTGGAATTACACTGACCAGAAAGAAAGGCCGGGTGGAAGGGTAGCTGTCTCGGGGTGTGCTTGTTTTGGCCAACAGAGGGGGCTTCTCACTATAGTAGCTTCATTCCACTCTTTGCTTTACTAGTAACCACCTGCTCATGTAGTTTTCGAGAAAACTGCTGTTTAAAATTCAGCCAGAAACTAGCTGGTGTCACATGAATCCACAACATCACCATTTTCAAGCCAGGAGGTCACCCAGGGTCACAATCTGGGTTTGGTTTATGGGACTCGGGAATCGTAAAACCAGGTGATGGGAGCTGATCTGTCTACAGTCTACTTGGATGTAGTTCCCAGATGTTATTGCACCATTTAAATTAATATACATTATATGGACAAAAGTTCAGGGTTTGGGCTAGGCCCCTTACTTCCAACGAAGAGCAATCTTAATGCTTCAGCAGACCAAGATATTTTGGACAATACCATACTTCCAACATTGTGGCCACAGTTTGAACTTTTTCTATTCCAGCATGACTGTGCCCCAGTGCACAAAGCAAGTTTCATTAAAACATGGTTGGATGCGTTCAGTGTGGAAGAACCCTGACCTCAACCACATCCAACACCTTTGGGATGAACTGGAATGGAGACTGTGAGCTGGGGCTTCTCACCAAACATCAGTTCCTGACCTCATACATGCTCTACAGAATGAATGGGCTCAAATTCTCACAGAAACACTCTAAAACCTTCCAAGAAAAGTAGAAGCTGTTATAGCTACAAAAGGGGGGATATCTATATTAAAGTCTGTGTGTATGAATGCAATGTCATTAAAGTCCCTGTTGATGGAATGGTCAGTTGTCCCAATACGTTTGTCCATGTAGTGTATTTTACATACTGTTTTATTTAACATTAGCTAAATGTTTACAAATTGTAGATGGGAAACATGGCCTAGCCAGAGCAGAAATGTTATCAGAAGATCTTTGCTTCAATTCCTGAGGAGAGGAAAGGGACTAAAGGACAGGAAAAACTAAAGAAATGATTACAGCCACTGTATCATTTTAAACAATAAAATGCAAAAATGTGATGAGCAGCGAGACCCTATTAACCAAAGCATTTAATCTAATAACGATATATTATTAATGACTGGACAAATCTGGAAAATAAAAAGAGTGAAGTGTGGAGAGTGAAGAATTAAATGGAAAGGTGGGAACAGAAGGAAGACAAGTGAAGTAAAGAGGAGGAGGAGAAAGATTCAC
This sequence comes from Hemigrammopetersius urotaenia, assembly GCA_037974485.1. Classification (NCBI taxonomy): domain Eukaryota; kingdom Metazoa; phylum Chordata; class Actinopteri; order Characiformes; family Alestidae; genus Hemigrammopetersius; species Hemigrammopetersius urotaenia. The sequence goes on along the minus strand of JBBPDC010032559.1, from coordinate 9,185 downwards.
TCACCACAGTGGCCGACTGATTTTCTGACACGATTTAGTACCCAATTTTATCAGTCGGCCTTCACCGACTATAGTTTATAGCAGTACAACGTGCACCATGATCAAAATACATGAAACCTCTTTTCTTTTCATAGATAAAACCATGAGATATTTTAATGATATTTTGACCACCAAACTGGAAATGTCCCTGTTTTTCCTTTCAGAAATCTTCATTTAGCTATGCGGCTGTGCAGCCACACAAAAGAGCAGCAGAACGGATATGTGTGTCTGTTTATCTGACTGTCTGTCTGTGTGCAAGAGAGCGAGAAGAAATTAAAGCTCATTATATATATTTACACATGTAGAGTGATTAGGCAGGACATGGCAGAACTAACTGTTGAATAATTGACAGAAAAATCAGCCTACTGAGATCCTGATTATTTGGAGAATGGGAATTCCATGTTTTCCTCTTTTTTCAGCCCTGAACAGTTCCAAACGTCTTCTATCCAGCTACCAATTTGCTGATGGCTTTTCCTTTGGTTGCATGACCCTATTTTTTAGTACAGACTATGGTCTTCTTTTTGCATTGTAGGCCTGTTAACAATAGTTCCATTAGCTCACATAGCTTAAGCATCAGGACACAGACTGTCATAGAGTTTTCTTACTCTTTCAGTAGCAGCATCTCATCCAGTGTTATCACACACTGGTGTGTATTAGTTGCCACTTCCATCCTACCTGATTCAAGATCAAGGTTCAAGGTGACTTTACTGTCATCGGCAGCTGTGTACATGTACATAGTGTGATGAGAGAACGTCTCTCCATGGACTACCATGGCAACTCTCAGCTGCTACGTATGAAAGAACGCTTTTGTTGGTGGGGCATGCTCAGTTAAAGGTTTTTCCTAGAATGTGCTCAAGTCGAGTACCATTTAGCAACCTTTTTGAGAGGGTTTGGATAAATGCAGTAACAGCTCAACAATCCTAACATATGACAGGAATCCTAACATATGAGCTTATAAGTGTTTTGAAACAAACTTAAATAAATGTAGGAGATGAATGTGGGCTCTATTTCCCCTCAGGCATTGTGATGCCAAATTGTCAAAGCACTTCGCAAGGGAAGCCAATTCATCAAGCTTGTTTGTTGCTGTCATCACGGGGCACACCAGATGCCATCCTGCCTCCCTGTCACTCAACATGGGGTGTTTGGAGGAGAATCAGAATGGGCAACATGGTGCCAAATCAAGCTACAAACTTGTAGCTGATTTCTGATTGGTTTGGTAATTAAAGTTCTGCATTGGGTCCTCATTCATAATGATTAAAGGGGAATTAACCAGATTTCCTGCATTATCCAAGGGTTTAGGTGGTTTAAACCAATACAAAGTCATTCAAAGTGGACTTGTGATGTCATAACCATTTTATTTACTATACAAAATGTCTAGTGAACCCTCACTTGCCTTTATTTAGACTTTATATAGTTCTTGTCTCTGTGTGTCTTTGTAGTCATAACATAAGCAGTATTGTTCTGATTCTGATTAGCTGGTCATCTACCATGTTCATCAACATCCAAAACACATTTTTGGGACAAAACCTACAACTGAATTGTAGAAGGAAAAAACATTCTCAAAATTCAATGTATTAATGCAACAAGAGTCATTTTTGACCATTTGCTCTGTTCATGACAAAATCGCACCTGTTGTTTTCAAGTTAAGTGAAAAACAACAGTTTTTAGGTTTAAGCAATAAACCTCAGACTTGTCTTGTCTGATCAACTGTGTTTGAGGGTTAAGGGGGACAGATGTACCTTTGATTACTATCTGAACCATTGTTTTAATCTGCCTTTCTTAACAAACGAGCCACACTACAATCTCTACAGATTCGTGCATCAAGTTTCTCAGACTCTGTGCAATTGAGTGGAAGTATCTCCTGCTGTGGGAGCACCGATTCAAGATTTGTTTATCTGGGGTGAAACGACACAGGCAGAGTCATACCTGACATCTCAAATAGCCTTCTGGAGATATTATCAGCACCCAGCTGAGAGGGGTTGGAAGGAATACATTTTCCTCTTGGGTTACGCTCCTGTCCTGCCTCCCCCTTCTTTCTTCCTCTTTGTTATTTCCTCTTCAGTGTTCTTGTTCGAGGTAATGAGCGTGTGCATATTACGGTGACGACAGTCTGAAAAGTGAAGGTTCCTCTGAGGTTCCTGGCTAGGTTTATGTGAGAATAAACTATTAACTGGTATAGAACACTTTTACATTAAGTAAAAAACTCCTTTTGACATCTTAACTTTGAAAAGTGTGTATTGCCTCCAGAAAGAAACTGGTGGTCTACATTTGCCCATCCTAACCTCTAATGACTCAGCAAATGGTGTTAAAACGGATGCTTCTGAGGGTGCCTTGACTTTTAGAAAAAGCTCCAATTTGTAAAATAAGAGCGAGAAAAGACCATTATCCCTAATGCCGTTGTCTGCTGGAAAGCTGTCCCGAGAGAATGCAGAGAGCCTGTAATTACGGTTTATGTGTTTCTGCCCATTCACTCGCATTTCTTCTGAGCAATCTTTACAGATCTCTAGTTATCGTCTTAACAGACACAAAACTAAAAAAAAAACACACAGAGATGGAATTCAGTGATTCTGCACAATGCAGTTCTGTTCACAAGCTGTTCAGATGTCCCTGGTCATGGACACCATGTTGCCTCAGTGACATTCAAAGGACGGCCTTTTTGTGAATCCTTTGCTTTACACCTCTTTGATCCCAGTTTACCGAAGCAGCATTTGAATCCTTTTCTCTTTTTTGTTTCCACAGGAACCTGCTGGATGTGGACACTTTTTCTAAGTCTGATCCAGGTAGGCAGTCTTTGTTAGCTTTTAGGCTGATGGTAGCAACTAGCACACTGGTCATGAGGGTTTGGGTTGAGGAATGCTAATTATTAAATACTAGTTAACTTACTTAATATTAGCTAACTTTGGTTTAACTAGTACTGTCATGATTGCTCAGTTATAATTTATTAAAAATTATTTAATTAAATGTTCCTGATTAGCCATAATGGGAAGCTATTCCCCTAGTATTATACTTTCAATGCTATTTCCTTTCAGTCCCTGACTCACAATCTGAGTTTTGTTACTTGACATTGAAAAATAAAATCTTTTTGTCATGTTATACAATAATTTTTGCTTTCAAATCAAATTTTAATCCACACTATTACAGGGCTTTTAAAGGGCTCAGATAATACACCCCCCCACTGCCCTGCAAGGAAAATGATGTTTTCGATTATATAGGCCCTTTAAAAGCACATTTATATAGCTAGGCTGCCTTTCACTCAGAAAATGCAGCATTACTAGGCTAATCACATTAGCTAAATGTAGTAATCAAATGTGCAAAAATGTTTCATTTATTTATATAATTTATGCAAAACAGTTACTACTGATGTAGGGATGTAATGATGTGTGCGTATTGGCATGTTCATGCATTGAATTGGTTTAAAGCAGCAAGGCACATTCATGTAAATTAGTTTTGCACAGCAGCTCTTTCATTTTAATTGGGTTATTGTTCAGTTGATTGTGCTGTGTTTCATTTGTGTTCCGCTTGGACCAAAAGTTGATTCTCTCTGGTAATTTAAAGAGCATTCAAAACTGTGCATTCACTCTTCGAGAAAATAATCACAAACATCGATCCTGACCTAGCGTGTCAAAGGTGCTCCTTTTATTCTACTTATTTATAATCCGCCCTAATGCTCGGGGCAATTAAATGGCTGGCTGACCTCGTCTGAGTTAATTTGTGGCTTGATTTGATCTCATTAAAAGCTCCTCAGGTGATCTACCAAAGGTCATAAATGAAGGAGTCAAAGGGACTCTTAAGCCACTGATCACGTGAAGTCACTGTTGCTCTCGCATGATGTATGTGCAATTTTTTTTGGTGATATGAACCAGGTTCAACCGCATGCCATTCAAACAACCATGTGTTTCCCATGATACCTTGGTGACTGCCCCAGCGCCCCCCTCGTGTTATTGTTCATCCTTCAATCCCTCATTCTTCTAACCTCACATTAAGCCAAATGAGACCATAAGATTGATCCAGTGTTGGAAAATGGGGCAGGACTTGAAAAGCAAAAAGGCTGCGACCCCTTTTGTCTTGGATTTTTCCGCTCTAGGATTTTAATGAAGGTGCAGCTGTTCTTTTCTTATGGAAATCTTTTACGGCAAGATTGGGGAACCTGCCTTAGAAACACCTACCTAAACCTAGAGACGGGATTCAGCCGTCAAATGATGATGCAGCCAAAAATCCACAATTTGCTTTGCTTCTTCAGCTTTGTTGTGAGGCAAATGCAGTGGAATCTTATAGCCATCAGGTTGGCACCACATGCTTAAGTAGCTTATAATGCTTTCTGACTTTGTCTTAGCTCAAATGAAATACAAGGCTATAAGATAATTGTCACTACTGCTTTGGCTATACATGTTTTTGTCCATTTTTGTAAATAGCAGTTTGTCATACAGTGTCAGAAACACATAAATAAGTCCAGTTTATTTATTATTCATCTCTTTGAGGTGAGTAGGTGAGCATTTAAAGCATCTAGTTTGCACAATGTTAATTTAATGGCAATAAGCATTGTTAGCAGTAGCTTATAACATTCCCTCAATTTTCTGCCCAGTAAGATAGCAGTAAATAGCACTTTGTCATACAGTGTCAGAAACTTCATAAGTGTCACGTTTCTCCCGCGTGTCTCCAAGGCACAGAATGCAGGTGCATATGCAGACTTCCGTTTCAAATATTTATTTTATTGAAAACACAAAGCAAAACAAACTGGTGAATCATCACTGCATTTTTGGCTGATGCAACAATTGTGCTGTCTTGGCCATGGACGGTTGCAGCACCACCTGGGATCAAACAAGCAATCTTCCGATGACCAGGGTCAGTGCTTGGACAGTTTCCCCACTTGGGAGCTCCCAGATCTAGGATTTTCTTGGCTGATATTTGGGATAAATTGGTGTAAATTTGATTCCTGGCTGAACTTTTGATTGAAAGTTTTTTGTTGTAGAATTGTAGAAATCCTAAACCGTGATTAAATCACTAGGAAACCTGGATCCTCAAGTTTTTCTTGCTTAATTAATGCCAGCCCTGAGCTGGATTTAGTGCAGTCTCTTTGGTGTTGGGACCCAGGCCATCTAATGAATGGCGGTGGATGGAATAATTGATTGCGTGGATTTTCTCACCTGGGGTCCCAGTCTCTGACCAAGAGAAACTGAAGTTTTCAGTTATCCTCTCCATCAGTCACATCCCATAAAGCCTGCAATCAGTTTGACAGCAGACCCACATGGCGCCACATTTCTCCCAAGCCTCCCTTCATTTCAGTACATGGATCTGATTTCCTCCATCTGTCCAGTAGCCATTTGCTTTTTGCATCATCTTTAATTTCTAGACTCCAGACGCCATTTTCTCTTCTCATTAGTTGGCTCTAATTGCCGACCTATTTGCAGCTCTACCTGCTTTTTTACTTTGGAGTTGACTGCAAAAATAAACACATTAGTCTATTTAATTTATTAGTCTAGTCTAGGATTCTGCCCTTGACAGGCAATTCTTATGGTCTTTCTAACATTAAAATTATTGATTTTTTGTCTCTCTCATTATTTCCAGTGGTTGTTTTGTACGTGCAGGGAATTGGGACGAAAGAATGGAGAGAGGTGAGTCTGTTCAGTTTATAATGTAATTGGCAGCTAAAATGGTCACAAGAGGCAGCAGTTTCTCAGACAGTGGAAACTGCTCCCACCCTTGGACTGTAGGTATGCTTTTTGTGCAGGTAGCGCTAATATCGTAGCACTAAAAATAAAAACAACATATTGATTCATTTAAGATGTATTAACTCCAAAAGAAGGAACAATTCATCATTTTTAAAGTAAAAGTTGAGGGGGTCCCATGATCTCACACCTCTAGGGTTGGGGGTTTGAATCTGGATCCTGGCCTTGTGTGTGTGTAGTTTCCTTTGGGGTCTCCAATTTCTTCCACAGCCCAAAGACATGACATGCTCGTCAGCTGAACTGGGAATTGACCATAGGTGTGAGTTTGTGAGCGAATGGTGTGTTTGAGTGGTGGCGCCCCATTCAGGGTGACTCCCTGTCTTGCACCTATTGGCCCTGGGATAGGCTCCAGGTACCTAGTGTGGATTAAACAGTTACAGAAACCTCTTGGCAGCACGGTTTTATGGTTGTTAGATCAAGAAATACTGATAGATTGCTGATTATTTTTCAAATGTATTAGTAAAATCTATATTATTTAGCCAGAAACACAATATCATATCATGTACATATGTTTTGGTCAAATGATTGATTGATGAGGTCAAAAGGAGAATAAAGGGAACACACTTCGGCACATTTTAATACAAGTCTTCTTTTTATTTGCTGAATTGAAAAACTGTAACTGAATCAAAAGTTATGGCACTAGGGATGGCCATCGAGAACTGGTACTAAAATGGTTCCTGATTGATCAGTACTGAAGTACTGCATTCTAGCACAGCTGGACTGGTTCAGTGGTACAGAAGCTGCACACACCATCCATTTATTGAACAAGCAGTTATAGTGTATATGATCCAAAAAGGTGGAAATCAGATGGTGCTAAATGGCACTAACCTCTGAGACATATATATACTGGGCGTGTCTGAGAGTTTAGCGCCATTTAGTGCCATCTGATTTCCACCATTTTGGGCCACTCAGAGAAGCTTTAAGGGAAAGATGATTGTCATGTGATGATGATGTGAATGCAGTGGTGCATGCGCTCAAGTAAAAATGCTGGGAAAATGTATAATACATATATGAATGCTATGCTTAAGTACATTCTCTGAAGAGGATATTACTTATTTCACTTTTGAAATCAACAAAACGCAAAACGTCTTTTTACCAGGGGTGCCAATACTTTTGAATACAGCTGTATCAAACAACTAATAAAAGCCAAGAAATTTTAAGCTCTCTCTTAATGATGATCCTTTAAGCTATCCTGTTCAGTGTCATTAGTATTACAGGCATGTAGAAGAGCAGAGACTGTATCAAAACCTCAGTCTCTGTATAAATAAAAGCTGAAAAAGAGCTGACCATGAGTTTCTGACAGTGCCGACAGTGTATCGGTCATTTGAACGATGTCCAATAATTGTTGGTTTGGATGATGGCAAAACAAACACAAATCCATTTTACTTTGCTGTTTTCTTATCTGTTATTGTTCCTGTCAAAGTGGTTGCTTTGGTTTAATCTTCTTGCTGACTCACTCTGAGAATCTTTTTGTCCACCCAAAAGATTCATGTGAGTAGGAAAGTGTCTCAAAGATATCCAACATTTCTGTTGCGATGGGCACGATGTTTCTGTACACTGTAGCAGAATAAGTTTATTAACTTACACAGTAGTACACAGTATAGGCACAGTTTTTCCAGAATGCTCTGAAAGATTGTCACTTTTTTGCCCATGTCTTAAATCAGTGTTAAACGTGTAAAGAGTTAAATAGTGTCTGAAAAATTGGTGTACATTATTTATGTTAATGTTTCCATTTACAAATTGTTTTCATTTACAACATGACAAGTTACAATATATTAAGGCTGTAAAATAACAGTTTACAGGCTTTAGATATTCATTGGTGTTTCTTAAATCACCCTTAAAATGATCACCATCATTTTAAGTATCTTTGTTACTGCAATCAAAATATATATACTAGGCAACAATGGTCAGCTGCTCATGCGCTGTATGATGTTATAGAAGGCATGATTGTATGCTCTTGCCCAAATACAGCCTTTGTGAGCCACTTAGGTGGTAAGAGTGAAACCTTAGTGAATTAGAACGATTATTTAACTGGTAAACATCAGGATTTAAATGTACAGTGCCAGGAATATGTGCTTCCCTCCCTAACAACCAGCAGGGTTGAGGATCTAAGATTTTGTACTAGGGTTAATTTGATCTGAATGATTTGGACATTTGAAGTAATACATACATCTCCTCCAGACAGTGTCTAGAAATGTCCTGGACTTCTGTTCATGTGTGAAAGGCACTGCAGAAAATCAACAAAACATAATTTGCATGCAACTGTAGATGGTGTATCAGTGAGTGGATATCAGGAAAAAAAATGAATCTATCCCAAACTTGTAATAAATCTCAACTGAATTAGGTCACACTGTGTTTAGTCATGTTAGCTGTGTGGGCTAGTACAGCAGTTTGAGTAGTTTGAGCATAGTAGATTGAGTTAGATGAAGAGCTTCAATTTTAAACAGGTCATTTCAAAGTTGAGTTGTCTGTAAAAGAGAATCAGATTAGTTTCATCTGGCAAGGTTTCAATATTAGTATCAGATCAAAAATCAAAAGGTGGTGTCAGGTCATCTTTACTTATATTTTACTTCCATAGTAGTTACTGAGGCCTTGGGGTTCAAATATGCCCGGAAGATTAATACAGCCTGTAGTTTAAGGGGTTCAAATCATGCCAATGTTGTGAAAAAGGTATCTCTGAGAGGACAGTGAAGAAACAACAACAAAGCAGTCCTTGGAGATTTGAAGCCACAGCTAGCAACTTTATCAGTGCTCCCTGGAGACATTCTCCAGGAGGAATCATGAAGTATTCATTTTTTTGCCTTCACTTCTTCACAAGGCCCCAGCACAGCCATAGCAGGCTCCCATCAGATAGACCAGATATGAGCACGAAATCTGTGTACGTGCATATCTTCAGCACTTGATTAACTTTGCATATCTGAATGTGTTGCATTTTTAATCAGAATGCAGCCCTCAGTTACACACCCCCAAATGCTAATATGGCTAACTGCAACTGAAAGCTAGCAGAGGTAGCAATTTACTTTCTCTTTTTAAAGGACCTGTATCTTACATTTTCAGGTTTACTTATGATGTGCAAGTTTATGTAACAATAATGAGTCCCCAGTCGTGTTTATATGCTGATTTTCCAACCTGTTTTTATCCCTTTAGAGTTTTTGCTACAATGCCTTCATATATATATTCAGTGAGACAAGATGGTATTTTCTAGTTTTTCTAAGTACAAAACGACACATAGAATACACATTTATGAATAAACTAGAATTATAAACTCTGTACTAAAAGTTAAAATGTGGAGTTTAGTACAAGTGTCATTTTTAGCTTCCCAAAAATTGGCCAAATTGTGCACCAGTGTCACGGCTGAGGGCCGTTGGAGGCCACCGTGCTTTGTGTTGGGTTTTATTCTGTGTCCTGTGGCCTTTTGTT
>JBBPDC010032548.1:0-12213 GCA_037974485.1 Hemigrammopetersius urotaenia | reverse complement strand
TAATTTCAAAAATTCTAAATTCCGAATACTTTCCAATTGTTATCTCAGATCATGCGCCTCTGGCTCTAGACATTGCTCTGTCTTCCCACCATACATCGCGTCCCACTTGGAGGCTTAACTCCTTGCTTCTCTCAGACTCTGACTTCTGTGAATTTATTTCAGGTTCCATTGATGATTTTTTATTTACAAATAAATCAGATACCACCTCAAACTCCTTATTATGGGAGACTCTTAAAGCTTACCTAAGAGGCCAAATTATCTCCTACTCGTCTCACCAATCTAGATCCAAGAAAGCCAGGCTTAAAAACCTTTCCACAGAAATTCTCAAGCTTGATCACCTATATGCTCAGAAACCCTCTCCAGAAATATATAAACAACGCCTTGACCTGCAACTTGAATTTGACCTGCTGTCAACAAGTGAAGCAGAGCAGCTGTTATTACAGTCTCAGGGGAACTACTGTGAATTCAGGGAGAAAGCTTCTCGTTTACTAGCTCATCAGCTAAGGCATCATACTGCCGCCCACCACATCATGCAAATTAAAAACACATCAGGGACTTTGACATCAGACCCAATTGAAATTAACTCTGTCTTTAAAACATTTTATACCAGTCTTTACACGTCTGAATCCCCTTCCAACTTGGAAAATATGCAGCAGTTTCTTGATAGTTTAGTTGTCCCCACAATTGAGGCTGAAAAAGCTGTTGAAATGGACTCCCCCCTTAATTTGGATGAGGTTATATCCTCAATTAAATCATTACAATCCGGTAAATCCCCTGGTCCTGAAGGGTTCTCCTCTGATTTTTATAAAAAAATTTATCCCAAATTGGCCCTGTTAATCTTATCTGTTTTTGAAGAGTCATTGGAACAAGGTTCTCTCCCTACTACACTGAGACAGGCTTCTATCTCATTATTACTCAAGGAAGGGAAAGATCCGACTTCTTGTACTTCTTACAGACCCATAAGCCTCCTTAATGTTGATGTGAAAATTCTGGCCAAACTGCTAGCCTCCCGCATAGAAAGAGTCCTCCCTTCTATTATTTCGGATGAACAGACAGGTTTTATTAAAGGAAGGCATTCCTTTTTTAATATTCGTACCCTCTTTAATATATTGTACTCCAAATGTCATAGTAATCTCATTTGATGCAGAAAAGGCTTTTGATAGAGTGGAGTGGGAGTACCTTTTTGCTGCTCTGAGGAGGTTTGGCTTTGGTGATAGATTTATCTCTTGGATTCGCCTCCTGTATACTTCCCCCCTAGCATCTGTCTGCACCAATAACATAAGATCTGGCTTTTTTACTCTGTCACGTGGCACTCGTCAGGGCTGTCCTCTCTCCCCTTTACTTTTTGCTATAGCTATAGAGCCACTTTCAATAACTCTTAGGAACACCCCTTTGTTACAGGGCGTGACTCGTGGGAGTACAGAATATAGGGTGGCTTTATATGCAGACGATTTGCTTTTATATCTCACAAATCCAACCAACTCTCTTGCTTCTATTATGGCAATACTTCAGGACTTTGGCTCCTTCTCTGGATATAGGCTTAACATACAAAAAAGTGAATGTCTGCCTATAAACAGAGCTGCAAAGCGGCTCAAACAGACGGACCTTCCCTTTCGCCTGTGTTGTGCTGGTTTCAAGTATCTGGGAGTAAATCCGGGACTAGCTCACCTAAAGCTCTGCGGGCTGCTAATTTTCATCCTCTAATATCCCATATAAGGTCAGCGTTTCAAAGATGGGCTAACTTGCCGGTATCCCTTTTGGGCAGGATCAATATGGTAAAAATGAGTGTCTTACCAAAGTTCTTATACCTCTTCCAGTGCATCCCTTTGTTCTTACCCAAATCTTTTTTTAAATCTATCGATCAAATGATCTCCTCATTCATTTGGAGAGGTAAGAATCCCAGAACTCGCAAATCATTATTACAAAAACGCCGGCTTAGTGGCGGTCTGTCTCTACCTAATTTTATATTTTATTATTGGGCAGCCAACATTCAAAAGTACATTTACTGGCTAAAAGACCCTCAGGCAAATTGGTGTCAGTTGGAAGCTAATTCCTGCCTCTTTACCTCCCTCCCTGCCTTATTATTTTCATCTATCCCTGTATCCCTCTCTCAATATACAGACAACACGGTTCTCTCGATGGACAGCCACTCAGATAATAAAACTATTAGTGACTGGGAGCAGGAGATGGGTCTGAAATTTGTAGAAGGCCACTGGGACAGGGTGGTTAATGCGATTTGCACCTCAACATCCTGTGCAAGGCTCTCTCTTATCCAATTTAAAGTTGTACATAGGTTACATTGGTCAAAGTCCAAAATATCTAAAATCTACCCCAACGTTCCAGACCTATGTGATCGGTGCAACTCCTCCTCATGCAATCTAAGTCATATGTTTTATCTTTGCCCCAAAATTCAAATATACTGGATCTCCTACTTTGAGATTATCTCTCATGTTCTTGGAATTCGATTGGAACCATGCCCGCTGACCGCTATATTTGGGGTCCCTGGAGACTCCGTTACCTCTCTTAATAGTATGCAAGTAGATGCAATCGCTTTCACTTCACTACTGGCAAGACGCAGAATATTACTGTCATGGAAGGCTCCTCATCCCCCAGCCATATCTCTCTGGCTGAAGGATCTTATGTTCTTCTTAAAGCTTGAAAAAATCAAGTTTAAAATGAGAGGGAGAGCCGATAGGTTTCTGAAGGTGTGGCAACACTTTGTTTGCTATTTTAGATCCTTGAAAACAATTGCACCTAATTGAACTTTTTAAAAATGTATTTATTGATTTCTTAATTATTGTTTAACTATTTATTTAAACATGCTCTGTCTAATTTCTTTCTTTCTTGTTTATTATGTGTGTTTTTTTTTGTTGTTTTTGGTTTTTTTTCTGGACCTGGGAGCGGGTAATGGGATTAGGCATTGTAGGTCAGCTGTTTAAGTATTATAGTGTAAGTATATGAAGATGTTTGTCTGTTTGTTACTACCTTTGGTATATGTATACAACAAAATTTTGTATGTGTGATGCCTTTAATTGGAAAAATACTAAATAAAATGGGAAAAAAAAAATCTCAAAGTGCATACAAATAACAAATTAACTATATATACAAATAAAAAAATAACTAAATGGCAGGATGTCTATGGCAAGAACTCGACAGCCGAAGTATTGGGGACCACAAGCTCAGTTAGTTTAAGCCACTCTCCACGGATACAACGGGCCAGCCCAGCATCTCCCGGCAGGGATGGCGCACAGGCCTGCGTCCTCGAATAGATCCACCAAGTAAAACCTCGCTGGCTTCCTTCAGAGCCATGACGGCGGAGCTGTGGAAGAGGAGGTCGGTCCTGAAATCCCGAACAATCTCACGCTGGAATGGCAGCTTGCAGATCAGCAGTTCCGTGGATTTTTGGTAACGGCGGATCTCTATCAAAGCCACGGTGCCGGGCCCGTAATGAAAGTGAAAGTGAACATTTTTGTCATACGTGAACACACCACTGCACACAGTGTGAACAGCACGAAATTCAAACTCTGCATTTAAACCATTCACCAAGTGAAGCAGGAGGCAGCCAGGAACACGGCGCCCGGGGAGCAGTGTGTGGGGACGGTACCTTGCTCAGGGTACCTCAGCGGTGCCTAGCGGTCTTGGGGATCGAACTTGGACTTTCTGGTCGGAGGGCGGATGCCTTAACCACTAGGCAACCTCAAATGGTGAGGTTTCTTCACGCCATCGGTTGCCAGAGCGCTCTTGCGTGCAGCCTTCGTGGCCAGTGGCTTTCTGGGAGCCTCCCCAGCGGTGGATATGCAGGCGGTCTGCTATGTTCTTGCCATTGTAGCCATGAGAAAAGATAAATAACAGTAAAACATATGGACTAAACAATATTATTAATCGATCGGAATAATATTTATTAAAATCATAATTTTAAAAAATCCCAAATAAAAACATACCAGATGGAGCGGTGTCAGTCTCACCAGCTTCCTTGTAACCTAACAACCTGTACCAGGCGTTGGCTGGCAGACTGAGTCAGATATGACCTGATTTAGCAGTAGATGGTGATCCTTTATCCATGTGGATCTGTCTGATAGACAAACCGAGACCTGTGCCGAGACGGTGTAGTCTTCTGGCAGGTATAGCTGTATATTGTCAGCCTAATGGTGATGAGAGATGCAGGTTATATCAGCATCCAGTCTGGTGCTCAGAGTGGTATTAATGAATGCTTCTTCCAAAAGATGCTGTAACACACACTCACAGAGAGATGCTGATGGACTAAATTTCTGTTTTATATTCTGTTTTCAGGCACAGACGGAAGTGAGGTTTCACTGACTTAAACTGAGAAACAGTCTGAATGAAGAACATGTTCCTGAAGGACAACTTCATGTCTTCTTGTCTTTGATCATTAATCATGTAAATAGGTTCTGTTGCATTTTACAGGAGAATAAAAAAAACTTCACGTTCAATGGTAAATAATTGTTTATAATATATTGTTATAGTTTTCAGTAATTTAGACTATCTCTACTGGTCCAATCATCATTTGTATAAAGTTGGGCATAAAAATGAAAGCTGGGGCAGCTGGTGGCCTAGTGGTTAGGACATTCGACATTCGCCCTCAGAAAGTTGTGGGTTAGGGTTTGAATCCCAAGACTGCTAGTGAGGTTGCCTTGAGCAAGATAATATTACAACCATCATTCACAGTCTGAACTTAGACAAGCTCTCCTGTCATTTCTTTAAGTTCGCCAGGCTTCTTGAAAAATGTTCCAAGCTCTTCTCTGGGTGTTGCTGTGTTTTGTTCTGTTCTCTGTCCAGATGGTCCACACAGCTTCAGAAATGTAGAGATCTGGGTTTATTTTTTCTCCTCGTACTTCTGTGAGTCGATTTACTCATAATGTCTGTGTTTCAGAAAGACGCTTCACATCATTGTGGATTCTGATCACATCACACACACTGGTCATGAAGGAATTATAAAAGGCATATTTTTTTCCTTCTACTCGTCTTTAAACTGTTTTTAAGAATTGTAAACACTATCAGTGTGTCCAAAAACTATCAACAAATATTTTTATTGTAATTAATCTTTTGAAGTCGCCCAAAGTGGCATGAGTTTATTTTAATCTTGAGGCGTTTTAAACAGAGGAGCTGCTGAAGTCGCTGAGCTGCTGGTTTAATTGTTTCTTGGCTGTGAATTGAAGCGACTTTAAAATGTTGCTCAGTATCTTTCAGTCAGTAATGTGGGATCAGACTAAATGAAAGTTGACCTATTACATAATGTGGATCCTTTGAAACAGTTTGTAACTTTAAATCCAGGCATCATCTGTCAGCAAGAAATGTGCTTCATCAAATTTCAGGATCAAAGGTTTTATATGAATAATGAATTCCAGCTGTATGAAAAAAGTCATTGCTGCTATCTAGTCATTCACACTGAAGGACTGTAATTAGTTAGTTTACTTTAGTATATGTTTAGTTTTTAGGTTTTGTTTATGTCCTGGTTTTTATTTAACTTTTAATTTAACGTCATTTAACATTTTCATTCCATTAAAAAATTTAAGCAATGTTTATTTCTTGTGTTAATTTGATAATGCACTTTATCAGTAATATCTCCATGCTCTTGCCCTGTCTGTGTCTGCACCTTGCCGATGACACCATTAAAAAATAAAAAATGAAAAACTGAGTAACTAAGTACATGTTAAATAAGTGACTTTTATCTTTATTATAGTAGATTCGTACACAAGTAATTGCATTTTTACTTTAAAACAATTTCACCATAGTAAGAACTTTAATTTGATTTAAGTAATTTAGTACTCTTTACACCTCTGGTAGGGGAAAAGTTTCTGTTGGAGTCTGTGAGTAGTTGCAATTTTGTTTGGGGGTGGGATGGGACAGTGACTCATTTTTTTGTTAAAATTTACACTACGCTTGTCTATTTGCCACACTTTCATGAGGTTTCATTTATTGCAGCCTAATGTGGGTTAGTTTCATTTACAGTCTTATGCAGTTTGGCCAATCTTTTTTTAATTGAAAACATGTAAACACAGTCTCTCTAGGAAATATTTTCAACAAACGTTCAGGTATAGTTACTTTTTATGTCATAAATTGTACAAAGATAAAAAATAAAAATATTGTGGCACTCTGCAAAGTTTGGACACCCTACATAATCAGTACTTAGTAACACCTCCTCTGGCAGATTCACAGCCTGCAAACGCTTTAGATTAGATTAGATTGACTTTATTAATCCCACAATGGGGAAATTCCTTAGAAACAGCAGCAGTAGTGAGAAAGACAGTTTAACAGTATCCGTAGGATCAAAAGTAACGCTATAAGAACAAAGAAAAATCTGTATAAAACAATAAACAATTTCTCGCTGTATAAATATAAGTATAGAACATATACAGAGTGCAAGTTACGTTTATAAGCTTTTTAAGTTTATATAGCTGAAAGTCTTTCAATTCTTGTACTTGGGATTTTCTCCCAAGCTTCCCTGGATAAGGATTCTAGTTCTGTAATATTCTTTGGTCGTCTTGCATGCACATCTCTTTTAAGATCATCCCACAAATTCTCAATGATTTTATTTAAATCAGGGGTCTGTGATAGCCATTCCAAAACCTTCAGCTTGCATCTCTTGAGGTAGTCCATGGTGGGTTTTGAGGCATGTTTCGGGTCATTGTCCTGTTGTAGAAGCCATCTTCTTTTCAGGTTCTTTTTACAGATGGTGTGCTTCCAGAATTTGCTGATATTTAGTGGAATCTATTCTTCCCTCCACCCGTGCAATGTTTCCTGTGCTACTGGCTGCAACACAACCCCAAAGTGTCCTACACAGCTGCTTAGAGGAACCTGTGGTTGTTGAGTGTCCACAAGTGTGTGCACGAGGTATGAAGTGTCAGAGTACTTCGAACTTTGAAATTGGCACCAGATGACATTTACTAATGACAGCTGTTGCCATGCAGCAGGTATAACGAGTTGATTAAGGTCTGAAACCTTGGTTAAGGTCAGAAAAAAGAATCTGAGGTTTTTGGAACTCTTAGGGTGCCCAATCTTTTGCACAGTGCTATAATAATGTTTTTAATTTTTATTTTTGCTCCATTTATGGCATAAGAAGTAACTATGCATCAATGTTTGCTGACAATATTGTGTATTTTTTTTTCATTTTCTAGAGAGACCGTGTTTACATCTTTTCAATTACAAAATCACCAAAATCTGTTAGGGCTCGGCCAGTGGCCGGTAGGGGCCACTCTTTTGGTTTAGTTTTGGGGGCTTTTATTTTGATATTTTGTCCATGTTTGTCATGTTTCTCAGTTCCAGGTGTCCTGTGTTTTGTTAAAATATTATGTTCTGTGATTGGTTTTCTGGATGTGTCTGTTTAGTATTTAAGTTCCAGTTCATGTGGACCTTGGTTATCGGTCCATCGCCTGGCTTTCTTCACGCCTCGTGTAGATTCACTCTGTTTTCATGTATCGGCCATCGAGCCAGGTTTCTGTTGTTTTATGTTTTGTTTAAATAAAGAGCCTGTAGTCATGGATGCCTGCTTGTCTCTGTTACACCTGTGCTGTCTCGATCGCGCAGCCCATCACCCGATAGGGATAACTTCACTCGGGACTCGGTAAGTACGGGAGCTGCGTGTGAGTGAGTGGTGAGGGAGGATCTGGCAACCTGAGGGCTGTCAGATCCTCCAGCACGAGTCCACCTGTGAGCTGTCAAAGTGATTATGAAGGGGAAGTGTCTACGTCGTGTGATTGGTGCTTGTGAGTCATGTGTGAGTATTTATTCCCAGTCGATCCAGGTAGTCATTGTGTGGACACCGTTTTCATGGCCTGGGTTGAAAGACTGGGACGTAAGGGTGACTGAGGCACGAAGAAAGCTTGAATCAGGCTAAGCCTCAGACTACGAGAGAGCGAAGTGTGAAAATCCACTGGATCAGCTCATCACCCTCAGCATCAGACTCGAACAACATCGAAAAGTGAAACATACTCCAGTCACCACGAAAGGAACAGAGAACAAGAGCAAACCGTCCAAACCATCCTCGATCGTGGCGGAAACTGCATCACCTGAACCCATGGAAGTAGGGGCTCACAAACTCAGCTTGCAGGAGAGGAGACGCAGAAGACAGAACGATCTGTGTCTCTACTGTGGCAAACCGGGACATTTAGTGGCAGCATGTCCCCTCCTCACGGATAAGGGCAGGTTTTCTGTGTTGTCTGTGTCTAAGGATGTATCAAGTCAATGTAAAATCACAGTTTATTTGTATGGTGTTTTACTAACAGGGTATGTGTCTGCTTTAGTAGATTCTGGATCGGCTGGGAACTTCGTGTCCCGAGGGATGGTGACGTCATTCGGACTCCCGGTTGAGAAACTGCCAACGCCTGTCCCCGTGCGCGCTCTGGATGGTCAGCTGTTAGGGCACAGATCAGTCGTGTATAAAACGAAGCCCGTTCGGATAGTAATGGCACCCCATCACGACGAAGAGTTAGAATTCTATGTGGTAGAAATGCCAACTCCCCTGCTACTCTTGGGGTTGCCTTGGTTAAAGAAAAATTACCCCATTATAGACTGGAAAACAGAAAGAATAGTTAAGTGGGGTTTTGAGAGAGAGGAAGAGAATGCAATGCTACTTGCGTCCACTACCATAGAAAGCCCTTTAGCTGCAAACATAGTGCAAATTCCTGAACAGTATAGGGATCTGAGAGAAGTGTTCAGCGCAGCCAGAGCCGCACGCCTCCCTCCGCATCGGTCCTGGGATTGTCGTATAGACCTCTTGCCGGGGAAAGAGCCGCCTAGAGCGCGTGTTTATCCGTTCTCCGAAAAGGAGACGCAGGCTCTGGAAGATTACGTAGCAGAGGCACTCCGGCAGGGGTATATATACGACGATCTCATTCTCCCACGTCAGCCAGTTTCTTTTTAATTCAGAAGAAGGACGGAGGGCTGCGACCCTGTATTGATTCTCGGGGGCTAAATGCGGTCAAAGAGAAGTACTCACACCCTCTTCCTCTCATTTCCTCAGCCATAGAACAACTCCGAGGCACGCATATGTTCACAAAGTTAGACCTTCGGAGTGCTTACAATTTGGTGAGAATCAGGGCAGGAGATGAGTGGAAGACTGCTTTTAGTACGACCTCTGGGCACTATTCTTATCGGGTTATGCCATACGGGCTGGCAAATGCACCTTCGTCTTTCGGGATATGTTGAACAAATTCGTGATAGTGTACCTAGACGATATCCTGATATACTCGAAAGATTTCAAAGAACACGTCGGCCATGTACGAGCGGTCCTCCACAGACTCCTGAAACATGAATTATACGCGAAAGCCGAGAAATGCGAGTTCCATGTGGAGCATGTCGTGTTTCTTGGTTATCGCATAGGACCCAGTGGAGTGGCGATGGATGAGGGTAAAGTGAGTGCAGTCACCGCGAATGGGCAGAACCCACGACCATTAAAGAGCTGCAGCATTTTTTGGGTTTCGCAAATTTTTTCAGGCGGTTCATTCAGGACTTCAGTACTGAGGCAGCACCGCTCATATCCTTACTTAAAGGGAAACCAAAAGTACTAAAGATGACGCCAGCAGCCAGGGCTGCCTTTGAGTATTTAAAGGCTTTGTTCACCACCGCCCCTGTGTTAAAGCTCCCTGACCCGAACAAACCGTTCGTAGTTGAAGTAGACGCATCCGAAGTAGGGATAGGTGCAGTGCCGTCTCATTACTATGGGTCGCCGCGTAAACTGCATCCATGTGCTTTTTATTCCAGGAAACTGACCAGGAAATTATGACATCGCCAATCATGAACTGCTGGCGGTCAAATCGGCGTTAGAGGAGTGGCGACATTGGTTAGAGGGAGCCCGACACCCCTTCCAGATTTTCACAGATCATCGAAATCTAGAATATATCAGACAGGCTAAGCGGATGTGTCCTAGACAGGTACATTGGGCCTTATTCTTTAGCCGGTTTCACTACACCCTCACGTACCGTCCAGGTTCGCAAAACAGTAAGGTGGACACTTTATCACGCAGATATACAGCATCGACCACCACTGAAAAGAAAGAAACGGTTATTCCATCCAAATGAATCGTTTCCCCCATAACATGGGATTTAGACACCGAAATTCAGCAGTACAATGCGCGGGTGCGTCCTTCTGAAGAGACCATGGAAAAACATACATGCCCGCACATCTGAGAGCTAAAGTTATAGAATGGGCTCATTCGTTGCCTGCTACGGGGCATCCGGGAATTCAAAGAACCCTAGAAATCATCGGAAGAAAATATTGGTGGTCGACGATAAAAGCGGATGTCAAAGCCGCGGTGAAATCGTGTTCGGTTTGCGCGATGACGAAAACCCCTCATCACTGGCCTGTCAGAAAGTTAATGCCGTTGCTGGTGCCGCAGAGACCTTGGTCACATATCAGTGTTGACTTTGTCACGGACGTACCCGAATCCAAAGGAAAAACCGTAATCTTAGTAGTTGTAGACCGGTTCTCTAAAGGGGTTCAGTTCCTCCCCTCCGCCTTTAAAGTGGCCGAGGCGCTCTTCCAGGCCGTGTTTCTGCCGTACGGTTTGCCCGAGGAAATAGTCTCAGATCGCGGTCCCCAATTCGTCTCCAGAGTATGGAATGGCATTTTTTAGTAAATTGGGGGTGACCGTCAATCTGATTTCCGGATACCACCCTGAATCTAATGGGCAAGCGGAGCGGGCGGTGCAGGAGGTCAGTAGATTCCTCCGGGCTTACTGTTATGGGCAGCAGCACGACTGGGCAGAGTACCTTGGTTGGGTGGAGTATGCCCAGAACTCAATGTGCCGCACCACGACTGGTCTAACGCCGTTTGAGTGTGTACTGGGGTGTCAACCTCCTCTCTGTCCTTGGGACGGAACCATATCAGACATCCCAGGTGCTGTCTCGATTGCGCAGCCCATCACCCGAGTACTAGGGATAACTTCACTCGGGACTTGGTAAGTATGAGAGCTGCGTGTGAGTGAGTGGTGAGGGGGGATCTGGCAACCCGAGGGCTGTCAGATCCTCCAGCACGAGTCCACCTGTGAGCTGTCAAAGTGATGATGAAGGGGAAGTGTCTACGTCGTGTGATTGGTGCTTGAGAGTCATGTGTGAGTATTTATTCCCAGTCGATCCAGGTAGTCATTGTGTGGACACCGTTTTCATGGCCTGTGTTGAAAGACTGGGACATAGGGGTGACTGAGTCGCGAAGAAAGCTTGAATCAGGCTAAGCCTCAGACTACGAGAGAGCCAAGTCTGAAACCATATCCTCTGCGGCGACGCTGTGAGTGAAGGTTGGACTCTGGATTAGAGTTTAATTGCTTTTGTGTTTTGCAGACTGAAGCAGACCTGCCATGTGGGGTTGTAGCTAATGTTTCAGCACTATCCCGCAGTGGACGTCCTGCAATCCAACCTTCAGTAAATAAAGTGACTGAAACCTTCTATGCAGAGACTCCTTCTGAAGGAAGGACTTCTTGGTTGCGTTTCAGATTTTGTTTGAACTTTATTAAACTCTGCAAAGAAACATATCTCGTTCTGTGCGTCTTCCCTACCCGAGCGTAACAGATGTCCACACCTCAACAACAAAGGGACGCAGCAGACATACCGCTTCCGCCCGACATGGATCCGATGCAGCAGCAGTTAACGACCCACCACAACCAACTGGTCCATCTGCACATGGGCATGGGACAGCTGGCGGAAGCGATCCAAACCACACAACGACACGTGCGGGTACCTCGACATACCTCGCAGCCAGAGAGATACGGGGGAGAACTTTTTTAAACTCTGCAAAGAAACATATCATGGTCTGTGCGTCTTCCCTACCCCAGCGTAACATTTATCAGTCTGCTCAATCGTTTGGTAGACCGTTTAAATGTCACCCCATTAAATATGTGTGTGATTTGCATCACAATACCGGACTGAATAGAACGCTTGAAAATCCATCAGATGGGACTGTGTTGAGGTGCACGGGTTAACCCTTTCAGCGAGCAGTCTCATTGTGTACAGGTGTGCCTTATATTGGGGCCAATACCAAAAGACAACCTTTTTCAATGTGACATCAATTTCAACATTCTGTGGGTATAAAAAGTTGGTATTGTCAGTAAGTCATTCCAAGTTCATCATTCAATCAGCCATGAACACATGACGTCACTTAACGGATGAGCAGCACCACCTGGCCATGGCAGGCAGTCAGATGTTGCTCGTGAACTTGGTGTGTCTCAAAGTGTCCTCAGCAGACTTGCATCAAGACACAGAA